>VDFB02344020.1:0-15005 GCA_007258455.2 Sequoia sempervirens
TAAGCAATACAAGGATATCCTGATGATTTCTTGATTGGATTTTGATTAATCATGATTGATGAAGCTTGGTTTGAAACAAAAGATGTTTTAAATGATGTGATGTTGACGTTTGAGGTGCAACCTAGATGCAACCGATAGTGATTTTTTGGATCGATGTTCAATGAAAGTTGAAGACTGATAAGGAATTTCTTCTCGTCAAAATATGCCATGGGCTAGTGATTCGGATTTTGGATTGCAGATGTTTTGACCAATTTGGTTTCGTGTTTTCCAATGTTCGGATCACCACATAAGTCAGAGGATATAGATCAAGATTTATTCTCGAAGCAAGATGTACATATCTACCCCCATTGTCTAGCAATGTATGGAATGTAATGGGATGGATGCTCAGATAAGTGTATGGATGGAGGGATATGGATTATCTTGCGATAAGATAAGGTGTTCGGATAACGAATGCTCATTTGGATAATGATTCATGGCTCAGATAAAATAGGATAGGATAGGATCAATGAAAATGACCCATGTCAAGATGTTTACCATAAGCAAGTGTAAAGTGTGCTCCAAAATTTCATCAAGATCAAGATAACTTGGACTATGGATGCAGATGGATGAAAAAATGGATTGGATCAATGGTTTATGGATGAATGGATTTATTATGGATAATATGGATGGAATGCTCGATTTATTATGGATGGATGAGATGCTTTCACCCTCGAATCGGCACACGAGATGTCGATTCCACACATGAAGCCTATTTTCCTTCCGTGTTTTCATGGTCTTGGCTCCAAAGCCGCCAATCAGAAGTGGTTTTCACCAGAGTGATTCATTTTTTTTATCTTTACCGCTTTTAATCCTTTTCTGATTTCGATTTTCATGATTTTTATCTTTTGTATTTTCCAAAGATTCATGCTAAAACCACCTAGGTGGTGTTGACGATACTCACATGATGTGCCATCGACATCATGCTTGAAGAATCAGTTATGCAAGATACTGCGTACTGAATGCAACTTTCGGGGATTCTTGTTCCGCTTGCTGATACTAGAGTTGACTTTGTCTTTGTGCACACATCACGATAGATTGCCTTCTGAATCCTTATGATGAAGGATTGTTGCCAATACACGGTCAATGTAAGAATTGGATATTATGCGTGGAGGTGTGGATGGAGTGTGTTTAGGTATAGGAGATGGATTGGTTGACAGCTTGGAATCTTTGACTCTCCAAACTTGGGAAGATGAGCAATGATGGGTGGATACAAAAGTGTACATGGGATTAGGACCAACTACTTGATACACTTTGTACGTCGCTTGAAAAGCCTACTTTTGCTTTTGCGAACATCTTTGATGGATACTTTTCCCTCTTTTATTTTGCCCCATAGTTTCTTTGACTGATGGAGTTTGATAGGATGATCTTCTTGTATTCTTGGTATCCATTTGTATTTTATTTGTCCATTATGCTTCTGAATTTCTATTTGATAATGTTCTTTCGTAGATTTCTATCCAAAATATTTCTTTGACGTTGGTCCCAATTCATGGATGGGGTGATGGGTGGATGAAGATTCGGACATGGTCGGTTGTAGTATTGGATATCGGGCCACCATAAGGATTCTTTTCTCATGCTCCCTATGTTGATGTTTGCTTGAGATATAGTTGATTCCCTACCCCGACCCCATCCTGTCGGCCCCCACAATGAACATCGAGGGTGAGATACATTATTTCCATTTGTTGTATTAACTCGGGAATATCCCGTTTCATCCTGACGGTTTTGAGCCGGATAATGTCGATACCTTTATTCATTATGTCCTTAGTCCAATTTGTGATATATCCGACAATCGTTGTTGACAACTCGTTTGATTGTAGGAATCAATAACCCGCTTCTTTTAGAAAATACAATCTTGTTCTAGATGAAGATCATCTACATGTCCATCCATAGAAAGCATCTCATGGGTAGATGGAGGAGTATGTGCTATGTGGATATGATCATCTTGCATAGATAAGAGAGTGTCCATTAGATTAATGTAGTATCTTGAAGATACAAATTCTTGATCTTGAACAATTTCGGAGTTGCTTTCAACATGCTTTGGATCAAACTCTTGAAATGGGTCAGTTTCAAAGGATGGATTTCTTACAAAGGATTCTTAGATATCTTCATTAGCCATTTGAAGTGGTGCAATATCTTCAAGTGTCGAGTCTAGGGTTCCTTCGATATCTATAACCATGAGGTCAGTGGGGGTCAACATGTCTTGGAAAGGACCATTGCTAGACCTTGGTGAAAGATTTTGATCATGCTTTTGAATAAATTCTTGAGATATGTCCTCTAACCCATTAGGTAATGTAGAGAAATTTTCAACATGATTATTGGTCAATGCCTCATTGGATGAGGCGAAAGTATCTTTATTGATGGATTGATCTTGATCTTTGTTTTCAACAATTGTGGTGGAGAGATTGACAATGTTATCATTGTCCCCAATAGCAATTATCTTTTGATCAATTAGGTCTTGGATGAGATTTTTTAGTCGAATACAACTTAATGTTGTGTGTCCCTTTTTTTTGTGATAATCACAATGGTGCTCGTCATTATACCCTGGTGGTTTAACTAGGGGTTCTTGATAGTTCCCATAGATGGGAAGCTTGATGAGATTTTATTGTACCAATTGTTGCAAGACTGATTCGATTGGTCTCCCAAGTGGTGTGTATTGTCGCTTGTTTCTTTGTGAGATTTGTACTTTAAGTTGACCTTGTGGTGATTGATTTTGGAGATGTGGTGATTGATCTTCGACACGTGGGGGTTGGATTTGTTGATGTGGTTGACCTTGATATCTAACTTCTTGACCTTGGAGATATTGTTGTGGTTGTGGACACAACTCAATGCTTTGATGACATAAATTAACCAATGGAAGATTGTATTGATTTTGGAGTGAAGATATCTCTTTGCCCAATAGTTCAATTAGTTTGGCATGTGAAGCAAGTTGCTCTAGTGAAATTTGATCTTGATTTTGAATTTGACTCCCCTGATTCGGCTTTTGTTTAAGTGGATTTGGGATGTGTAGTTGTGTTTGATTTTGGACAACATTCTGATTTGTGATGATGGGTTGAATTTGACCATTGCTCATGTTTGGAATACTTGTGCTTGGTAAATTCTCATTTGGCTTATAGGGATTTGATGGGATGATGTTGTTCATTTGAAGGCTCATGCTTTGATTGTTCGGTTGACAAACTTGTAGGTTTGGACTTGGAATTATCATCGGGAAATGTGTTCCAATCTTTGATTTGGGCATACTCACACTTGTTCTATTGACATTTGTCGAAGGTAATGGTCCCATGTATGGATTGTATAAGTGTGAGTCTTGATAATCAATCGACTTTGTAAGGCTTTGAAGATTCAATTGATTTGGATTACTCAAGATGTATGGATCAAGTTTGTATTTCATGTTCTCCTTGTGTTTTGACCTTGTTGCAAAAGTGACCTCTAAGGTTCTTAGGACTAATGATGAGATGAAGGATGAAAGGTGTAAATGATGTGAGTGTTTAATGTTTAGGAACTTTGGATCAATGCTAGACTTAGGGTTTGATTGGATTGGTTTGATTTGGATGATGAACTTGTAAACCCTAATATTTTGGATGTGATCTTAGGATGAATTTGTTCAAAGATGTGCTAATTTAACTAGGGGTATGGAAAAGGATGCATTCCCATACTCCTAACTAAACAAGGTGATTTTAATGATGATTTAAGGATGTACCCAAGTCTAGATAATGATGTTTTCAAAGCTCTAAAGTTGTTTGGTGGGATGGATTTTGATAAGTGTTTGAGATGGATGAAGTGTTTGATTTGATCCTAAGAGACTTAGAGAGACTTTGTTTACTAGGCCAAGGTATTGAAGAACACACTTTTCTCTAAGAGTAATCAAAAGACCAATATGACCAAAAGATATCAAGCACATGTGTGGGGTCCAATTTGTTATCTTTTGCTTAATGAGTTATTTTTACCACAAACCCACTTCTTGATTAGGTTTCAAATTGAATGTCCGATGTCACAACTTCTTTCATCCCACAAAGTGCTATGTGGAAGTTCCAAGAAATCAGGACAAGGGTTGCCTAATGTTGACCTTTGTAGGAGCAAATTAAGATGTAAACCCAATTACTTAGAAACCTCTAAGGACATAATCCCAAGGGTAAGCAATAGTTATTGGGATTTGTCAAAGGTATTTGCTCTAACTAAGGGGTTTGAAATTTTGATGATGATGTTGAATGTTGGTTTTGCAATGTTTTCGATAAACACACTGTGTTTTCAAATGAAGAAAAAGTACAAGCCCTATGGATGTGAAAGACAATATTTGTTGAATCCCCACTTGGACAAGTCTAGCTACTCTTATCTTTAGCGAATGGTTAGATGCTTGACCCCACTGGCTCCCCTCCACGACACTCACTTATACGGGGCAGCCAAGCATCAACACCCATGAAACTCCCATGGCATGTTTTCCATTTCTACTAAAGACCGTAAAAGTGTGGGGTGGCTTCAGAATGACCGTTCTTGCACCAACAAATAGATCAAGGATTTTGGCAAATTCTAGTACATGGGTTCTAGTAAGGACTTTCCGTTCGTGGAGATTGACCCATACGACAAGAGTCCCCTTTCGGATTCATCTTGTCGGAGCCAACCACGTGATAATGGCGTTTAACCAATACCCACATTTATATCCCGGTTGGAAATACTCTTGGCTTTAGAGTGTTACCGGTTGAGTCGTTCCCTTGGGTGAGTACTTTTTCCCCAAGGCAGGCCCTCTAAGATAAACAAAAGCAAGCAAAGACATAATCCATAACTCGATCAATATTTGATGGCACAAAGAAAGAGAATGTACTTGAAAATGCCCCTACTCACACTCGCACAAGATGTTCAATTTTAAACCCAAATCGAAGTGTTTCAAAGCAATAAAATGTATTTTGAGTGTTTCTCTTGCACCCTAGATCGCACGAAGCGCAAGGGGAGAGGATACACACTCAAAAGACAAAATCACACAATTCAATCACTTGTTCATTTTATAGCCTTCAAAGCAATTGTGTGATTCGTTTTAAGCACCAAATGAAATATGAAGATTCCTTGTCCAAATTTTTAGCCCAAAACGAAATCTAGTAAGTGTTTAAGCTTGAATTTTAACCTTTTGTGAATGGAGAAAATCAAATTGTTCTTTTTAGACCCTGTTGTACCCCAAAATTTAAATTTTTGTTACACTTAGACATTTTGAAGAAATGAGTAAAAGTCTTGTTAAAACAGTCAAAAAGGTCAAAATTTGGGTGTGCATGTCTTGCATGGAGGGTTAAAACACAAAATTTTCAATTCGTGATCACAGATTACGCTAAGAGCGGCTTAATCTACAAGCCGGATCTGGAGTTTTCATCTAAATTTAGGAAAAGCTGCTATTTTTTAGAATTTCGAAATAGTAACATTTTACGGGTTTTACGGGTATCTTTGAAGCAGAGATCTTGTAAGAATTTTTCTAAAATAGAAAATTTCTAAAATAGAAAAGTTAGTCGACGAAGTCGAGCCCGATTTTGATTGGCTCAAAATAATGGAGTATTAAGTACGAATTAACGTCGAGAATCTTAAAATGTCGGTTTGCCCTCTGGGTCTATTCGGCTTTAGAAGCATATCTGGAGTTCCGAGGTCATCAATGGAGGTCATATGACTGCCAGGCGTCAATGTTAGCATTCAAACTTCCGGCAGAAGGTAAAATGATGAACATGCACGAGGATCGAGGAAGGAAAGTGAAAAGTCATGAAAATTTTCTAAGTCTGCTAAGTTTGGGCGCCCCTGTTGAAGAAAGGCGCCCACCTTTTTAGGGCATCAGATGAAGAAATTAGGGTTACGGTCTCCAATGGAAGTTGCTCAGTTTTCAGTCAGCTTCGCGATGGATATCCCCGTCAGAGCATCTGATGATCCAGTCTCCGGCAAATTCAAGTCAAAGTAGAAGGTATGAAGTGAAAATCTGAAACTTGAAGTTGAATAAATTAAGAATTTTTCTAAGTCTGGAGAAACTGGGCGCCCTAATAAGAGAAAGGCGCCCAACTTTTCAAGGGTGCAAACAGAGGAATTTGCAGTCAAAGCTATAACGGGATGTCTTCAGAATTCAACTGGCTTTGCAGTGAGCTATTCAGCATGACAAACGGAGCTCGCAGTCATCAGATTCAAAAGGCTGAACAGAGGGTCCGATGAGAGTTGAAAAGGGAAATTCAAAGCAAAAGTAAAAAAAATCAAAAAATAAACTAAGTGTTGGTAAACTGGGTGCCCCGATAAAGATAAACAACCTTTTTGAAGGAGTAAAATCGCACGATAGCGTGCCTCGAGCACCCCTTCATTCTTACGTCGGCGCCAGATGAAACGACCATTAAACAGTGTTCGGCCTTCCGGGCGCTCAAAGATTGCGAGATCGTCTACGGAAGAGAAGTTAATGAAGAACTTGGAAATTAGAAAAATGGCTAACACTGAAGAAACTGGGCGCCCCTAGAAGGAAAAGCCTCCCGTGAATTCGGAGGTCGAAATCAAGTTTTTAGCAGGAGGTGCCTCCAGAACGTCTTCTTCAGAATCAGTCCGGCTCCGCAGTGAACCACTCAGCTCGCCTGTCGGGTCGATCAGTCAATGAGAAATCAGAGGCGAAGTGGCGTGTTAAAATGAAGAAAATTTGAAAAAGTGGAAATTTTGACTAAGTCTGGTGAAGTTGAGCGCCCCTCTTGGAGAAAGGCACCCAAATCTTCATGCCTTAGAAGATTTTTGAAGATTTTCAAAATTTCAAAATTGCAAAGGAAGAGGGTGGCGTCCAAACTTCAAGAGGCTGAGATTTAGGGTTTTGAAATAAGCGAGAAAAAGCGAAGCTGAATCCAAAACCTAAGTCTATTTAACACTTCTTTTCAATGTATTTTTTGTTATTTTTTGCGGGGTAGCATCGGAGGAGAAAGTTGGAAGCGAGAAAGTTTGAAGAATTTTGTGATTCAAGAATTCATAGTTGCTGGTTTTACATCAGATTTTCGGACCAGCAAGCATAAAGCATATTTCTTTCAAGCTTTTGTTCGAGGAAGATCAAAGTTTTTTCGGCGAGAAGTCAAGGCTTTCAATTTTTCAGTCATCTGGGTCTTTTGCCTCTATCTTCTGAAGAATTTTTCAAGAAACTTCATCAAGTTGCAGCAAGTTCTTTTATCTTGCATGTCAGTGAAAACCTCAGTGCATTCAAAATTCAACCATCTGGGTCCTTTCCAATCAGTCTTCTGAAGAAAACCCATATCGCAGCTTTTTTCAAAAACCTAGGGTTAGCCGCTTTTTCAATCAAACGTTAGAATTTTGCAAATCCAATCAACTGGGTCCATTTCTAACGATATTCTGAACAAAACCGGATGCCGGCTTTTTGAGGAAAAATTGAAGAAATTAGGGTTTGTTTTCTCGATTAAAGGTAAGATTTTCAAAAGCAGGATGATCTGGGTTGTCTTGTATGCATCGTCAGACAAAACCCATATCTCAGAAAAATTTCTCAAAAAATTCGTCCGTTGAAGCACAAAAATCAGCATTCTAAAAATAGAAATTGCACAAGACTTGTCTGAACCAAGGCGAGTTTACAGTCATTCTTCAAGTTTTCTGAAATGGAGTACACTCCTAATGTTTTCAAGTCGGAATCAGCTCTCTTTCACAATTACATCAAAGCAGCTGAGACAGACTTGCATCATGTCAAGACAGTGTTCGATCTACATGCCTTGGAAGGCGAGGCAGCGCTTCAATCAAGAACACAGGTCATTGGACTCCTCGCGTGACGTCCATTCTATATCGGTTCGAGCCTTGAGTTAAATGTCGCTTGCATTAAGCATTACAACCCGGCTACTAGGGAGATCCAGTCAGCAGATGGCAGGTTGATTTGCAGTTTAAAGCCTGACATGGTTGAAAAGTGTTTTCCATTCCCCCATGGCCTGAAAGTGTAACTCTTTCGAGGGATGAGTGTGAAAAGATGTGGAATATGCATAAGGACAAATACAGCAAGAAGATTGCCCAGAGATGGATGAAAGAAAACCATAAGACATTGCCCAAGAATGTCGGACGAGGGGAGTTCAAGGACGAGGTTGCCATCATCATCACTTTGCTCAACACGGTCACTGGTTCCGAGGATGCCACCAAGTTCCAACCTTGGATGTTTTATGCCATACCTCACATTATGAAGAAGACCGAGTTTTATGACTGGCCTACTTTGATTAGTGACTGCCTACATCAACAAATAACAGAATATTTTCAGTTTCATGTATTTCACATGGTGTCATATCTAGTCTACCTGGTGGCCTATCAAGGTCAATTCAGAGGATTGAACACTGAGGGATCTTTGAGCGTTCAGCACATATATAATTATTATCCTCAGCTGGAGTTCACAAAGTCATTGCACCACTACAAAAGGGTGAACGAGGCATTCTTGATGTACACGGTGCATGACTTAGACAATGAATTGCATGTCCGCATATCTTCAGTTGCTAGGGCAGCAATGGCGGAATGGGTAGATTGGTTCATACAGTTTCCTACCTTTACCTATCTCAGGGTTTATGGTTATTTAGGTGCCCCGCTAATGTTGCCAAGGTATCCGTCAGACAAGGTCATCTTCATGGAATTCTTGAGGCAAGCTCACGGTGTCCACACAGTCTTGAGAAATAGAAAGAAACCCTCTCTTCACTTTCCATTAGGGTTGGGTATTTATACATGCAGGACTGCTGCAGATGCCAGGACAATTGGAGAAGAGTTAGATAAATTCGGTCTCAAATCCTACAGTGAGAGGTGGTCATTTGATCCTCATGGTGTCTATGCTGGCCGGTTGGAGAAGAATTACAATCACATACCCGCACTTGAAGATTTTTGGGCTAACTGTGCAGATGAGTTTGAAGTACGAAGGCGTAGCTACAGCAGGTTGACTCTCCATCAGATGAAAGATTGCTTAAATGAAGATATAGAAGGGCTCTCTGATGATGATGAAGATGTTCTTCTACCAATGTACACTCAGAAAAGAATCGAGGATCATCCTCTTCCTCAAGTTAATTGGGCAAACAAGGAATCTCTTTCAGTTGAAGACAGAACAAGACAAGTCGTGGAGTATAGTAAGGTTTTCTTAGTGCTTAAAAGGAAGAACTCTATTCCAGTAGCAGAGCCGCCAAGGATAATTCCCTCTTCTTCTATAGCACAGTCAAAAGGAAAGGGTAAAAGTCAGTCTCAAGATGGCATCAAAGGCAGTAGATCGAATAAAAATGTAAAAAGAAGGTTAGATTTCTCAGGCATAGTCATACAGGAACAGCCTACAGTTGATTCAGAAGTTCCTCTTGATGAGCCCATACCTCAGAATGAAGCAGAGGAGCCACCTTCAACACATGTTCCTGTACCTTTGACGGGTTCGTCACCAATTCACATTGATCTTGATATCGAAGATGATGAAGAGATCGCAGCAGTACCTCCTGAGGAAGTTCGTAAAGATACTACGGTGTCTTGGCTTGAGAACTCCTTAGGAAGGGTTAGGAGAAGGCCTTCATATCAAGTGAGTGTTGATGATCTTGATAATATTTATCAGGAACCTCCTAAGAAGAAGGCAAAGAAGCAAGTTCACTTTGATAGGAATCCTGATAACGAGATTGTCGTAGAGACTGCAGTGCCCCCAGAAGATAAGAATAGAGATGAGGTGAACATGGATGATTTTGTAATGGTCAAGGCTAATCTTGGTAGAAATACCAGACATGCAGATTTGAGTCTCTTCAAAGTTGTATTTGAAAACCTACATGAAAGAGTGCTTAAAGATGGAGAAGAAAAGGCAGCCCTTAAGGCTGAAAATCAGCAGCTTAGGCTTTTCATCTCTAACCTTGTTCATGGTTCTTCACAAGCAACCCAGTTGCTGCCCCAGGTCTTAGAGACACTAGTTGATCACCATCAGTTAAGACAGCTGGTCATATGTGGGAAAGAGACTCAGGAATGGATTGAGAGCTTCATTGTTAGAGGAAAGGAGATCTTGGCTCGAATGTTCCAGTTGAGAGAGAATGCTCATAAACTTCGTCAAAGCATCCAAGGATTTGAACAAACATGGGCTGAAGTAAAACCTAGGCATGAGATTATCATTGCTGATTTAGACACAGCCTACGGTTCAGCAGTTTCAAAGGAGCACAAAAGACAAATCCTTGCATGGAGAGAACGTCATGTTTTCAAAGTTAAAACCTATGAGAGGATATCTGAAGAATTCATCACCTACAGGAAAAGGGTGGTTGAAGCTCTCCTTTTCATCAGTGAATTTGTCATAGAGATCCCCTCTCAGTACAATCTTGAAGATGGTTCTTACGTCGGGCTTGAGGAGGTGCAAAATCAGTTCCAGAATGTTATTCATAGTTCATTTGATTAGCGGAAAGGATAGGTCATATTTGGTGATGTGGCAAAAGTTCAATAAAAGCGGCCAATGAGGGTGAAGATTTCTAAAGATCTATTGCAGATGCGAATATTGAAAGCGGTGTTTTTCTTTGTTGATGGCATAGATGCACCCGAGCCCAGGACATAGTCTCAAACTTCCTAGCGGATGTGATCGAGCTTTAAAGCAGCTTTCTTCTAGAAGCTTTCTTTCCCGCTTTCTTTCTATTCTTGGAATAATCCTTATCCATTCTTTGAGGATAGAAAGAAGATAAGATGTAATAGTTGGCATTTCCCACTTTTTCTGCTTTTTTAGGGTTTTATCTTTCTAGATTTAGCAATAAAGCTTGCTTGCTGAGCAAGCCCTAGATTGTGAAAGCAAGGAGATTTTAGGGTTCCCTACTCCTCTGCTTCTGTATAAATAAGAGCCTTTGCTCATTTATTTTCTTTAACCGTGCTTATGAGAACAAAACGCTGAGCCTATTGTGCCTTCTATTTGTTGCTCAAGTATTGTTCATTTGTATTGTGATAAGAAAATTGTTGAGCCTCTTTAGCCAACAAGGAGTTAGTGAGATTGCTATTTTCTATTATGTTAAGAATAAGTTTGCAAGCCTCCTTAGCTGCAATTTCTTATTCAAGGCATGTTAGAAGGGAGTTTTGTTTTAGAGATTTGAGTAATAAAATCATGAGCCTTTTTTGCCTTGGTCTAAAATCTCAGATTTCCGTTATCTATGTTATGCTTTCATGATCTTTATTTCAGCTTACAGTGAAGTGTGTAGGTGTTTGTTGAGAGAGAGATTGTTAAAGTATTTTTGTCAGAAAATCTGCCTTGTTAATTTCTAACTTCTCTTGCTCTGCTATTACTTGAGAGGTTAGGAGCGTCTTTAGTTTAAGTTAGTCGTAGTTGAACTTCTTATCAGAAAATCTCAGCTGCGGCGTTTGTGTTTAAAAAACCTTGTGCTCTAAGCTGATCCAAAAAGATAGGCAACTTAGTTTTAGTTTACTTTCTTTCAAACACCATCAGCAAGAGGGAGCTTCCCCTCCTAATTTGAAGAGCAGTTTATCTGTGCATAGTTGTCCGTTTTCAAATCCGCATTCCAGAGGTGCGAATTTAAACGCCAACAGTTTTCTGGCGCCCACCGTGGGGCACGAGGCTTTAAACAACAAAGAAAGCTTAGGCTTTATGTCACGGGTATGACCATCTGGCGTCGTATTGCTCCGGTTCAACAACCTGATCTTACACCTCCAGTTATCCAGCCAAGTTTCCAGATAATTGAAGGAGAGCAAGTGGACATTATCAGCAGCCTGAGAAGTTTCATCTTTGAGAAGAAGGAGACCCCTGCTCAGTGGAGAAACGCTGCTGCTATTCTAGACAAAGAGGAAGAGAAAGCCGATATTGCAGCCGAGAGACCTGTCTTGCCACCACCCGCGTGGGACTAGACAATCCTGGCTTACATAGTCTATACAAGGAGGAGAACAAGAACAAATCCACTTTTCCAAGAAGATACTTTCCTTCCACATACGCATCATACAGAAGTTGGAGAATCATCCGACACAGTACTTGAATCCGACACAGTTCCTGAGTTCAACACCGTACCTGTGTTCGAAGAAGAAGAGTTCGAAGCAATGGGTGATAACCGCAACAACGATGACAACAACAATCGCAATCGGAGAAGAGGTCCCCCACTGCCTTGGGGTGACAATATTGGACCTTTGGCCTTAGGGGCAAATCACGAATTGCCTAAGGGGTCAAGAAAGCACTTTCCACGTTTCCAAGGTGATGGAAGTCAACATCCTGATGATCATCTTTCAGCCTTTTCAACGGCTTGCGCTGTTTTGCATGTAGGTCATGAAGATGTTGCTGTTCGTCTCTTTGTTGAGACACTCGCGGGAGCTGCTGCCGAATGGTTCAATCATTTGGGGCCCGGTTGCATAACCAACTGGAATACTATGACTGAAAAGTTTCTCGCGAGGTTCAAACCAGCTGAAGATAGCCACCAGTTGTTTGCTCGACTTTCCAATTCAAAGAAGGAGGACAATGAACCAATGAGAGAGTTCGTAGCAAGGTTTAACCGCCTAGTTACTCGTCTTTCATATACACTCAATCCATCGCCTGAGATCCTGTTAAGCAGTTTCATCAACGCACTTCCATCAGAGATAGCTTTTATCATAAGATCGGCGCATGAGACGGAGCTGGGAGAAGCACAACAAGGTGCAATAGAAATTGAAGACAACATGATCACTTCAGGAAAGATCAGAGGAGATGCTATTAGACCTTTGGTTCAAAGTTCTGCTGATCCATTACTTCAAAGGGTTGCAAATGAAGTAACTATTCTCAAGAGGCAATTGCCACTTCAGCCAACGCCTCTTGCTCAAGTTGCACCACCACCTGCCTTGCCCGCACCACAGCAGCCTTATCAACCTCAGCAGCCATATCAGCCAAGGAGGAATAACTTTCAGCCTTACAACAATTACAAGCCACGAGGGCCACCTCCACCAAGGCAAGCGGCCGACAATACACAAAATGCTGTGTTTTGCTCTTTTCATGATTCCACCGAACATGCCGGCGCATCTTGCCCTGAAAATGTCAGAATGAACGAGATAATGGGATATGCCGAAGCTACACCTGCACCAAGTTTCGTTCCAACTCCAAGTTCGAATGTTGTCTTACCTCAATCGGACAACTTCGATGGCGACTCCACAACGGGCTACTTTGAAAGTGAACCCGATTTTGAAGAAGAAGAAGAAGATATTTGTCAGTACTCTCTTGCAGTTAATCCTGAGAATCATACGACTCCTGTGTTCACCAGAGCTCAACATCTGAGGGCACACAAAGAAGAAGAAGAAGAGAGGCTGAAGATATCTAAAGACAAAGATAAAGTAAAAGAGGTAGCTTCTACTTCAAATATTAAGTCTTCTCAAGAGAACATGAAAGCAGTTGCTGAAGGTTCGTCCTCAACAAATTTTGATATTGTAGATTCATTGATGAAGAACAAAGTACAGATTTCTCAGTTAGAGTATCTCCAAGATCATCCAGAGCGAGTGGACCGACTTCTCAAGTTCGTGAAGAAAGGACCTACTAAGCAGCCCACATTGCTCGAATCATCCGTTCCGGCGGAAGACAAGCCTAAGCCTTTCTATATTTCTCTATATATAGGAGGTTACAAATTGAGCAATTGTATCATCGATTCCGGAGCTTCCGATAACGTCATGCCTCTACAAGTGATGAATGCTCTAGGAATTTCGTGCACCAAAACAAAGGACAAATGCTACTCACTGGAGTCCAAGTCGGTGCTGTTGGTCGGTCAATTGAAAGATGCTCAAGTAAGGTTGGCGGCTTGTCCTGAAAAGAAAATCATGATGACCATCCTAGTAGCTGACATTCCAGCAAGCTACGGGATGCTATTAAGCAGAAGCTTTTGCAAGGACCTCGGTGGAGAGATTCAGATGGATTGGTCTTCTATAAATATTCCATTAAAGAAAGGAACTTTCAAGCTGGAACCAGAACCCAAATCTCGATTTGCGGTCGTGAAGTCTCAGGATCCTCAAGCTCAAGTTCTATATCAAGAAACGGGTCTTGGTACTTACGCCATGTTGTCAGAGATTCCTGAAGAAAGTCAAGAGGTCGCATGCATCGTAGAGAAATCAGCAGATGATCCTAAGTTGTGGACTTTACAGTTCGATGGGAGTTGTTCCACTGCTGGTTCAGGAGCAGGAGTTGTGATAATCTCTCCTGAAGGACAATTATATCCTTTCGCATACCGCTTGCAATTTGAATGTACAAATAATACGGCGGAATATGAGGCGCTTTTACTAGGTCTCAGGAATGCAAAAGATATGGGTATCAAATACCTTAAGGTCGAAGGTGATGCGGAGCTTGTTGTAAAGCAAGTCAGAGATCAATTCAGAGTGAAAGCAGATCGTCTTCGACATTATAGAAATAGGGTGTGGAATGCAATAGATTGGTTCGAAGCATTTGATATCAAGTACATTCCACGTCTAGAAAATAGCAGAGCAGATGCCCTCGCGGTATCAGCTTCACTTTTCATGCCACATTCTGACTTTCGTCAGAATGCGTTTGCTATCGAATTAATATACAGGCCAGCTGTACCTGACAACTGTGATAATTGGCAAGTCTTTAATGATGATGAACACATTAAGGAGTTTCTTGTTATGGGAGATAATTTCAAGGAATTATTCTTTGAAGGCAGTTCATCTACTCACAGAGAAGCAATAACAGAAGTTTCTGATACGCCAAAGGTTGCTGAAGATAAGGAAATTCCAGAAGAACCAGAATCCAGCATAATCCAGTTGAAAGGAAATAAAATTCCCAAGGGTTTAGTTTCCTTGGAGAATATTTTTGACAGGCATGATAGATACATTCAAGATCAGAGAAACTCAAGTGACAGAACTTCTGCCGAATATCAACAAGTCAATATTGGTACAATTGACAAGCCCAAGCTTGTTAATTTAGGTACATGTTGCACGGCGGAGGAGAGTGAGAAATTCATTTCTTTGTTCCAACAATACCGAGATGTCTTCGCCTGGTCATATGAAGATTTGAAAGTTTTTACACCAAGAGAATTGTCTCACACAATTCCTCTTCAACCTGAAGCAAA
>VDFB02344021.1:0-19440 GCA_007258455.2 Sequoia sempervirens
TTTTTCTCTTTGATTTTTCTCCAACTGGACCTCTTTCCACCAAATATTAGCATGGCCCTTTAGCTTCATTTTTGCAAACTTAACCCGATTTGGGTCCTCTACTTCTTCATACTCAAAATACTCTTCTAGCTCGTTGATCCGGTCAATCAACTCTTAGGGTTAGACTTCCAATTCGTAGGGACTTCTACTCTAAGTCTTTTTCCTAGTCTTTCAGTGGCCCTTATTAGCCACATTGCAGTGTAGTCGATTTCTTCTTCTTCCTCTTCTTCATCTCCACTTTCCCTCCCTCTGAGTTTAACTCTCTTCTCAGCTTCTCTTATAGCATACATCCAATGCATGTCTTTAGAGGTTTTGTCCCGGTGCATCTCTTCCACTAGCATTCCTGTGCCTCGGCCACCCAGCACCCACACACCCACCTGCAAGCATCACTCTTGGAGGCATGGCTGCTTGACCTGACCCCAGCCGGAGTCTGGTGTGAGGCTAGCTGCAGATGAAACGTCTGTCCACGCTCAAGAGCCACATCATGCCGCCCGGTGAGGGTGCAGAATGAGACTCAGAAATAACCCTCCTAATGAGAATAATTTTGTAGTATTGAGAAAATGGGAGCTTATACCCATCTCAGGAGGATCTCAAATCCTCTAGGATTCCTACACACATGCAAGTTTGAAGCTCACCAGAATCCCTTGTAATATCTTGAAACATCCCCAAAAGTTACCCAAAATTAGAAGCAGCCCATCGTGATCTCCTCTTTGGAATAGAAACAGCATTCAAATTTTGAGTTTCCCGTCAGTTTGGTGCTGAAAGGAATTTAACACATAGAGTTCAGAATTTCAAAGAAAGGCGGTATGGTATATCTTCACAGAAAGTGTAACTTCCAGGGCGTACTGGTGCTGATGCAGGACTCAGGTTATGAAGCCAGGTTTGAACCTACATTGGAAAGGTGTTGAAGTCGTAACATGCACTTGAGGAGAATACTTATGCCAATTTTGGAAAATTTTGGGGCCAATCCAAGAAATCTAAGTACCTCAAATCTAACTTAGAAGATTTTCAGATGCAAATCTGGGAAACTAAAACTACAATATTCGTCCACCCAAGAATAAAAAATAAAAACCATAAATTGAGAATTTCATTATGACAAAAAGGGTATCCAAAAATGTAAAAACATCTAAAAACTGAGAAACTTGAAATTTACACCACTAGATGCTCCTGCATCAATTCCAAAAGTTTAGATTCTAGTGTTTATTTTTTAAATTTCAATTACATAATTTTCAAGATATTAGCATATTATAGATGTGGTTCATAATACTGGTATTTGGGCTACTTGATATGCCTCTATTCATGAAACCTTAAAGTTTACAATGCTTCATTGAGTTGGCATATTGCACTTGATAGTTCCATATTTTATTTGTATCCAATTTTTTTCCTTATATGGGTGTTGAGTTTTCTGCATTTTATTTGTATTTGAATATGTTCCTTTAGCCTCTCTAAATTTTTGTGAAGCTTTATTATTTTTTCTCTTTGGAAATACTATTGGAAATAGGACACCATTTAATTACAATCCTAAACACTATTTATTTAATGTATCTCCTAAGTCCTTGGAAAGTGTTACCCAACACTAGGATTATAAATAAATTAATATTTGATGAAATAATCATGTTAATTGACATTTTTAATTAATTATAAATGTTAGCAGCATGTGAGGGCATCCATTATGAGTTCCTAAATAATAGGGGCAAATGGGATGCCCACATGGTAGGTGATACTCACCTTGAGTTTAGTTAAATATTTGTAGTAAGAGATAACACTTCTGAATGCATGCAAAGATCCTAGGAGTTAGGGTTTGATGTTTGCATGCATAAGTTCCTATTCAGTTTAGTTCAGTTTAGTTCAAAATTAGTTTAGTTTAGTTTAGTTCAGTTCAATTCAATTATAGTTCAGTTATCTTTAGTTAGTTTTAGTTGAATGTTACTTGACTTCAGTTAACCTGGAATTCATGACTAATGACTTGAGTTACATGATAGATAATAGGGACTACCTTCAGTTATCAAGGGATGACCATTCTTTCATGAATGGTGTTGAGAAATGTTTCAGTTTTAATAAGAAATGACTTGGACCCAACTTGGGCACCCAAGTTGGCATCTTGGAGTTAACTCCTTTGCATGGTAAGATATTTTAGAAGGCTAAGTTAAGTAGGTCCACTCTTGCATGCCTACTTTGAGGATGAAGCCTTAAATATATTTACAAAATAAATATTGAGTTGCTACTTTAGTTTGGGACGCTCAAATGCATGAAGATGAGGATTTGACATTGTTCTTCATGACATAAATTTACTTGCAAGAGATAGGTGTACGTTTTAGGGATAGGGCTTGAGCATTGTAATTGTAACTCAATTGGAGTTTACAAAGTTATTCAAAGCCTATTTATCTCAAGCAAGTTGAAGAGAGTTATTATCAGTTTGCATTGCAGGTTGTGAAGAAGATTTGGTGAAGGAAGAAGAAGCATTCTCAAGAAAGAATTGGAGCTATTGTGATCTACTTCAAAGATTGAATAATAGATTAATTCTTGGTGGATTTTTTTCCTGAAAGGGTTTCTCCACAATGTATTCTTGTGTAATGTTTCTTATATCATGTCTAATTCTTCTATAACTTCTATCTACATTTTATAAACAGTAAAATGGATTAATCACATAGTCACCCATAAAGAATCTGTAACAAAGGAAAACCATATTTAGATCAGCAATATTAAAGTTTTACAAAGTATTAAGCTAAGAAAACACATAAATTTTCAACAAATACCATTGATTCCCCTCGTTTGCTTCCTCCATTAACATAGCACAATGCACAAAGTAGAGGCCCTCTAGGTTTCTTGTATTGTGATTTTATTATTTTTAGATAATTTTTTCAATTAGTTTCCTAATAGCAAAGCATGTTTGGAGTAGTGCTCACACAAAAAATTCTCAACTGTTGTGGAAATCAAAAGACATAAAATAGGTTTGACCATCTAGACATGCTCTCAAGTAGTATCCAAATGTAGGTTATTTGTTGATTATTCTTCAAGATTTGGAGAACTCAGTCTTTGATTTCATATTCCCATCTCTTTCATTGTTAAGTTTTATTATTTCAATTTATTATTTGTAGTTTATACCTCTATTATTTTTTTCACTCCTTTTTGTGATTTCTACCCTAGCTTAAAAAGAATGACATCTCAAAGCTTCTTACTGAACATATTTCAAATTTTCATCAATGATGGCCTTGATCCTTGCAGGGTGGTTGATAATTTTGTTTGTTCACATTTTTAGGGAGAGGATCAAATCCATTGATTTGCATGCAAATCTAGGATGAACAAGAGTTAATTAGTCTTATATCCAACAATTGAGATAACAAGTGGGATGACCTTTTTTAAATCCTAATTAAAGAGAAAGGCCTTGAATTTCAATGATTTACCATGTTATTCCCACATGTATGACCCCTTTTTCCTGAAAGGATTACTTTGTTGTCCTCTTATTGTTCATATTATTTTCTTGAAAATATCTCTATTTGGTTTGTGTCAGTCTTTTTCTTGCATGTGAAATTTATTTCAAAAGTGGTGTGGTCATTGATTTCTTTGCATGGAAGAGGAAGAAAAGATCCTATAAGTCATGGTGACAAGTTCTTGTACAATGGTAGTAATGATGTCATGCATTGGGAAGGTCTCCATTCACTAATTAAATCATATTTCAGCATTTACAACTCACTCACACTTTAGCACTAATTAAGTGGAGTTATAGTTAATCAGGGTTGAATGATATTAGAGTTTGAACATTCTAGATGCTAACGCTTGTGCCTAGATTCTCACTAGGGTTTCTAAATTTCATAGTGATTTTGATGTTGCTCGCAATTTAACTTGAGGAGTTTTCCTTTGAGTTGATTGTTAGTTTTTTTTAGCACTATTTAGGCTGGGGGTTTTGGTTGTTTAAGTGGCCCAATCTGGAAACAAAACCATATTGAACTCATAAGTTTATTCATGAATAGATGTTATTATATTTCAAAGTTACATAACACAACATAGTTTTCAACAATATTCAGACTAAAGCATTCTAAACCTTCTAAAAAGAGATTTTATTGGAGATTGACCAAGTTTAATTTTAGAAGATTAGAAAAAAATAACATAATCTCTTATAATAATTACTCCATAATTCCAATAAAGTGGATAATTCTATGACCAAACCTATAAATACTCTAGAAAATAAAATAACATCTTTACCAGTAATCTTTAAAGTGACAAGATACTGATTATTTTGAACATTAGTAACCAATATATGCATAAGCCAATACACCAATAAATTCTCAATGTATATCATGTTTTACTACTTGATATTTTCCTAACTTAGAGAGTCCCTATAGATATTCTCATTTCACCCTAGGATCCAATTATTAGCATATTAGACTTGTCGAGACTCTTATGTCTTGTTCTACTTAATTGAGAATTCGCTAACCTAAGAGTCCTGGTGGATATGCTTATAGCACCTTAGGGTGCAATTTATAGTATATAAGACTTGCCGACACTATCTACATTCATGATTTGGCAAGAATTATCTGTCAAATGAAAATAACTAATTCAACACTTTTCTCTATATGTGAACATGCACAAAGTGTTTTTAACTTTGTAGTCTTGTAGTGTTAGGTGCATGTTCAAGAACATTCATACCATATATAATTCCTATGTTGTTCTTTCTACTACAATCTATTCAATGTAGATGTACATTTTAAATTATTCTTTCAAATAGTTTGGTTATGATTTGGTCCAGCTTGTTGACACACCCTTCGCCCCATGACCATTCTAATCATTGAATGCCTATTTAAAAGAAAAGAATTAGCTCCCTTCTCGAAAAGAAGATCCACAAATTTATGTTTATGACATAAAATTGCAATATATAGTCTTGAACGTTGATCAACTTCATTGATAACATCAATACTTACATGGGTGAGCTTTTTCAAATCTAACCAAATTTTAGAACATTTAATATAATCAAGTGCACAAGCATAATGAAATAAATTCTTCTAGATAATTTGGAGAACTTGTCACTCTTTTGAAACATTTATCTTTGTTATTTTTCCATTTTTTGGTTGAAGGTATTGCTTCTAAATTCTTTTCCCAAACAAAACACATGCAACATATAATAATATAATAATAATAATTATAATATAATATAAATATGTATTTAATATTATATTATATAGTCTAATTGGAACCTTTTGTATGGGCTATTAGGGGTGATGTTTTTGAAGGTTCCCCATTTGTGGCATCTCCTAATTTGGGCAAAAAATTCCACTTTTATCGATTTAAAAAAATTATATAATATAAATATTGTCAATGTATTCTACTCTAGTTAGGCTAACTTAAGCCTACTTAAGTGTTGTTGTTGAACCTTGACTCATTTCCTATGAGGTGTCAAGGATTTTGAGTTGTCTTGAGAGGTGTCCAACCTTTCTCAACACCTCTCCCTTGCATAGAGAAGAGCAACTCACCACCATTGCAAGATGAGGAGTCCTCTCCTCAATCCATGAGATGTGATTGCCTATTCTTTTAGCATGAGTTTTCTCATTCTCATTCTTTATAATGAGTGTTTGAGCCCACTGTTTATACTAAGCTGAATACAATCTTATGCATTGTTTATGTGTTTGTCTTCTATCTCCTAGATCTTCCTAATTCTAATAAATATAATATAATTTAAAATAATATAAATATATTACAATATACTTTATAATTACATTATATAATATAATTTAAAATAAAAAACAAATATAAATATAAATATAATCTAATCTAATACCTAACCTAATCATTAATAATATAATAATTATCACATAATATAATTTGAACTTGATATATTAATTACAATTAAATAATACAATAATAAATAAATAAAATAAATAAAATAATAATATTATCAGATAGTACAAATATATAGTAATAACAATACTACTACTAATAATAATAATAAAACAAAATCATTTACTAAATGACCTACCAATTCACGTCATAGATTAAGGGAAACAGGCCCATAGTGGGTAGGGGTCCAATGGTGGGTATAAAAGTAGGCCTTAGTGGGTCCCATATTAGGTAGACTTAATATCCAATAAACTTACACTTAATATATAATTGTAAAACACTTTTATCCATAAAGTACACAAACTGACAAATCATGTGATGCCACATCAGCGCACCAAGAATACATGACTTAGTGGCCCACTATCAGTCTCACCATTTTTTGGGCCTTTTTGGATACCTTGACAAAAAGAATGTTGATGTGGTCTTGGAACCAATTTTTATAAGCAGGAGACTTGCCAAATAAGCTACTTTACAAATTTAGGAGTGATTTGAAATTTTTAGATAGAAATTTGAGAAACACAAAATTAAGGCAGCCCACTATGAACCCCTTCTCCCTTACACAAATATATACTAAAAAATAAATCATTTTTTCCCTAATTTACTTGCACACCTCTTCGCATACCCATTGCACACCAAGGTGCAATTGCTAGTATATGATATACTAGTGCTTGCACCTCAGTAAGGCACAATGGTTACGCCGATAGGAGGGTATACTATGGTAGTGTATTCGAAGGGCAGAGAGGGGAGAATGCATGGGGAAAGTGCAATTTGGTTTTTGCAAGAGCAATTATTCATAGCAAATGTGAATGGGTGATGGGATGCAAGTAGAGTTGAATATGAACACGTTGTTTGAAGATGCAAGTAAAGTTGAATATGCCAAGTGGATGTACAACACAATATATTATCTTAAACAGTAGAAGGGTTGCAACATTACAGCTGAACTGGACCAAGTACATTTGTTGATAGTTCATGATATACAAAATTTGTGCTATGAAAAGTCAAAACATTGATGAGCAATTTTGCACTAAAACCTTTTTGAATGAAATCTACTACAATTGTTGGTGTTTGATGGTGAGGGGCTATGATATATCCCATTTGTCTTGAAGGCCTGCAAAGCAAAAGAAATGGAATGGTTAGGTGGAAGCATTATTTGTTGACATGTACAATGATTGCTTCATGTTCAATTTATCATAACACTATTAATGGGAACTATTTTTTTTGCCAATAAAATAAGAAAATTACCCAAAGGACATGAACATGTTGAGGCCATGGTCAATTTGTAAAAGAGAAATTGCTAATATAACAATAAATAGGAGAGATATGAGGGAGAAAGGGAAAAGAGTTGTGTACCTTGACTTTTTAGAGATAGTTGTTGTAATCAGGCTTCCTCTTCTTTTCTCATAATTGTGTATGGGTGGTTATGCATTTTTTATTATCTCTCAAAGGAGAACATTGGCTGAATATGAAGGTTGTTCAACGATTTCACTCTGGATATAGCTGTAAATGTTAGTCCTTGTCGTTCTATTTTTCCAATGTCGATAGTTGCTCTAGATAGCGTTAGGAATTGGGATTTGTGTATGGTAATAGCCCATTCCATTGTGAGTGGAATTTTCCTACGACTGCCCAATGATACAGGTATTATCAGTATACTTTTGGGGTCATTTGCATTCCATGCTGGCCCACTATAATTATCGATCCTTGCCACAACATAAAGTGGAACATCTGGTGGTTTGGAACCAAGGCTATAAACTATCTCAACAACTTCACCTAGAGCTCCATTTACAAGGCCTGCTTGTGTCCATATGTTGGTTGTCAGCATGATGCGCTGCCCTCTACAAAGCAATACCTGCTTTTCAAGCTATTCATCAGTAGTTGCATTATCTGCTTCAGCCCTGGTGGTAGTTGCAGCACTTATTGCAATTGGACGGTTTAACAATTTCAACATTCTTCTATTGTGAAGTATAACTAAATCATTGGTAGCAAACAAGTGCATTGAATTGTCGAACATTTCTTTTTCGCTAGAGGTGAGATGCTTGTCTGTGCGTGTTTGTAAAAGTTCCCAATCCTCTTGTGATGCTTTTGCATTGCGTATGTTTTGCAATAGTTGACGGAATTGCCTTTGTTTTGGAGTCTCACCTTGTTGACGAAACACTGTGTCTAAGGTGACAACGGTCGTGAACAGGCCCCATAGTGTTTTTGCATTTGAGTGTGATGTGTAAATAGGCTTGTCCATTACAGGCGGGAGATGTGCAAGGTCACCAATCAAGATTATTGACACCCCACCGAAATAAAGATGTTGTCGATGCGGGAAGGCCTCACGTAGTCTTGCATCTATCTTCAGTAGCAACTTTGGTCCTATGAAGCTCATCTCATTAATCAACATATATCTTATGTGTTTCATCTCTTCCTGAAATGTTATTAATGATTGTCCTTGCAGTGGGTGCATTTCTTTGACAGGAATTTGAAGCATTGAATGTATAGTCGATGCATGTATATTAAATGTAGCAACCCTTGTAGGAGGCAATGTGAGTAGCTGGCTTTGCTGGTACAGATTGTAACTATCAAGTGCTTTTCTTATGTGAGCAATCAAATATGATTTCCTTGTACCTGCTGTCCCTTGAATAATCATGTGCAATGGTTTATTTGAGTGATGTTTGCTATGGTTGATAATATGTGTGAGTGCTAGTTTTTGTTTGGAAGATAATGTATAGTCTGGGACATCATACTTACTTGGAGCATGCCTTTCATGGCTACATGCTTTTTCCATGTTTATGAATTGTGTGGCAATTTCATGAAGCTCCTGGGGCACTAAAAGTTGTTCCCATCTGTAGCTGCTATCAAACTCACGCCTGCCAAGCAGGTCAAGCTCATTTAGGCTGATGTTGTTTGAGGGGCCCATTTGCGAAAATAATTCCCATTCATTCATTTCTAGCATGTCCCTTTTGTCCATGTCAATTTCACTGTCTGATTCTGCATCATCGGTGTTTTCGTCTGACGGGGGTGGTGCGGGACATGCCATACATCATATTTGGATGTATTCATTTGCTTCCAATTTGCAAGTATTGTATCCTTAGTTATCCCTATGTCGATTTCCAAGCTTCGGAAGTGCTTGTACAATAGAAGCTCACTCCAACAAAAGTTTCAAACTGGTCTGAGTCCTCGTCTGGGATGGTGTAGAACTTTGGGAAAACATTGACAATCGCTTTGACCTTTCTTTCTTTCCACTTGCATCCCTTGCGACTCGCAGAGTATGAGAAAGATCGTGCAGATTCAAGTAGCATTGTTGTCTCCAATTCTGGAGGTCAATTAATGTACGAATGAAGGTAGCTAGGTTGTAGATGGCTTTCATGTGGTCCTCTTGTTATTCGATGGAACATTTTGCGTCCAACATTCAAAGATGTAAAAGGCCGATTACAAACAATAAGTGGCAATTTCTGAAGCATATGGCATGTTTCTTGTGCTCCAATATCACGCTCTGCCACGATTTCTGCCATGAATTTTCGGTATGCTGCAAGGGCCGGGACATCTATTTTTTGGGTTGCAGATATTCTTGCTAGCATATCAGTACAAGTCTCAGATGCTCTCTCTGCTTTTGATGCATATTTGGCAATGTATTTCAGAACAACTGCCCGCGAGATGACAGGCTGACAATCTATGTTGGCTCTCCATATTGAAATCATTTCTAGATTGTGTATGTTTAGCCTATCATCATTCCTGCAGGTTCATATTGTTTTGTCCCACAGTTGTCACATGATAGGGTAGATATAATTTTCTCTTTCCATGGAGCTTTGTATCGACACTCTAGTTTTTTCCCTTTCTTTCGCAAGCATGTCCCCTCTCTACATTTTGTGTGCCTCTGGACACGATTGATGATCTCTTCATAGTCATGAGAGGGGTCTGTAGCAAATATTTCTGTTGTGTCTAGTAAGCAAGGATCGTCTTGGAAAGATCAAAAAATCAAGTTGTTTCTTGCTGATGCAGCACGGGGATTCCAAGCACTGACATACTTGTCAAAGAATTTCCTAGCCTGTTGAACTGCTACACTGTCATCCCAATCAAGTTTATCCATGTTTGGTGCATCATGGAGCCAAAGGAATCCATGTACATGTGCAGTGCCATGATGCTGCCACTCATACCTGTACCAGTAATCTTTTGCATTGAGGAGTTTCTCAATTACCTCTTCACGAAACACTGTGAATCGTTGATGCAAGTATAATGATGTGGTGTGGGGGTTATTGACCACATTTTCTAAGCATTGTTTATTTGTTTGCATTCCTACCAGTACACCATCTGAGATCAAACATTGTAGGTTTGGCCACTTTGTGTCAGCTGCACTTAATGTGAAGAATAGAGTGGGAGACCCTATTTGGTTGATCATATTTGTTAGTTCAGCATGACACTTGTTCCAATATGGTCTTGTGCCCCGCATTGAAGAGCCAAAGTGCATGAGGTCTTGAGCTAATTATGTGTCAGGTAAGTTTTTCAAGTGTGCTCGGAGGTCCTCAATAGTGGTTGGCATGTTTTCTTCTGCATTTTTTTTAATGAAAACTACAGCAAGCCCCTGGCTGTGATGCTGCATCATAAGATTAAGCATGAAATATCAGAACCTTGGATGCCTTCCAAATCTATGGTCATGAAATCTCATTAAGTGGAGTGCATACTCATGCATGTGTACTTCCCTAATTCGTGGTTGCATTTGTAGTGCAACTCCATTTGGAAAGAGTGTCAAAAATGCCATATCAAGCAACCCCTCAGTATTGTATTCATTTATTGGTGATGAGTTTATTTCAGGCCAGTCTATAATGTTGTTTGTGTTGTCCTCAAGGTCCAATGTTTTCTTAATAATTTCTAACTCACAACATCTGTTTGGAAGTCTAGCCATAAATGATGATGTGTTTACTGTGCTACGTTCAATATCATCCCCATCAGAGTCAATTTCATTATTTGGAACCACCATGTCTTCACTGGTTTCAACGGTGTGTAGCATATTCGATATGTTTGTTCTTGCTTCAGGAAATTGCTCTAAGTGCTCAAAACTTATTGCAACATCATGATAGTATGGGTCATATTTGACTTTGTATTGCAACGCATCTCTGATATGACTTCTACTTACATAACAATCATAATAATGACCTTCTGTATGCAGTCTTCGAACTATGAGAACATCCAACTCTTGTATTCTTCATGGAAGAACTTTTGAAATGTCAGTGATATCTTGTGGGAAGCTAATCATGTGGCCACTATATCTATACTAGCCTCCAAGAGTGTGGGTTACTTGTAGTACTGGGCTGACTCTGGCAATGAGCATTTCCTCCACTTGGGTGAGTCTTTTCAAAACAAATGGTTGCTCTCCTGGGTCCATGTTGTTGAGTGCAGAGAACCGATGGATGCCTCTCTCAGCGAAACATCTTTTACAAGTTACATTAGCACCCGATGAATGGACGAGCATGCCTGGGTAACATTCCTTGCATACAATGCATGTTTTTCGGTTGGACAGTGCATCTATTCTTTGACGAAATTTTTTCATTGCCATCATGAAGTTATCATTGTTGTTGCATGTTGTTCCATGTTGATATAGGCATGTTTGTTTCTGTAAAGATCTATTGTGATTTTCTGCATTTATTTCCTCTCTATGACGATCATAGTAAGCTCAACTTTTCTCACAATCTTGTAGTCTTCGGGCTTCTGTTTGTTGGGGGCTATTTTGACTTTCATGCAATTTTTTTTGTCGCCTTCGAGTAGCTATCTCTTCTCTATGGCGAGCATAGTAAGCCCGATTTCTTTCTCGGTTTTGTTGTCTTCTTACCTCTTTTTGATATAGTTCACTTGCATTGTTCCCTATTGAGGAGTCTGCCATATGTGGGTCTGGACACGTCAGGGTAGATCATGAATAAGAGCATAGCAAACCCAGATGAAACCAAAATGCTTACGTAGCCAAAGTGTAGATGAAAATGTAAAGATATTCCTCACTGGTTCACGAATGCATGTTGCAATATGAGAAGGAACACAATTTGAAGGTAGAAGACAAAGGTGCATATGTAAGCTTCTAAACAAACATGTGCATTTTTTTAAATAAAGAAAAACAATATTTTACATATTTCTATCCATCTAAAGGCATTAACATGATAGTTTTTTACATAAAAAAGATATTGACATAGTTCTTTACAACATGAGTTTTTTTTGCCATGCATACCATCCATAGTCATACTACACTTGTAAAGAGAACATGGCAACTATATTAGGCTATGTAGTATGGCTAGGGCGATCCTATGAGCTGCACAACCAGCTCTGGTACAACATCGGGTTCAATGGGGGGAGAAGCCTTTACATTGCACATTTCCTGGATATTTTTTAGCAAAAAGCTATTCTCTTCAATGTAATCTAGTTGTTTGACCTTGGCAATGGTTGCTTTTAAGCGTTGCTCTGCATTGTACATTTCAAGGTTACAACGCAATGTGAATACATAATGCTTGTTCAACACACTCCTAATCACCTCCTCCACATTTCTATCAGCAGCTTGATCAAATTGTAGATTGTATAGTTTGTCTGCAGGCATGCCCATGAGTTTTGTCGCCCCTTCATCGAATGCGATTGCCCATATTATATTTGTGTGGTCCTGCAACTTGACTTGAAGTATATACCTATAGTCACAGTTGGTAATTATTGCATTACATTTTGCACAAAACCACTTTCCATCATTTGTCTGCGATAGTCTTTTCTTACAAGGCTTGTTACTTGAGCGGGAAGGGCATGCTGGATAGCAAAATGAGTCAGTTTTTATGAATCGTGTTGTTGCCACCAACATGCATTGTAGAGGTTGTGTTGTATTTCGAGCCTCTTCACGAATGGCATTGATCGTCAGTCTTCTAGCAGGTGGGGGCATGTGAAAGGAGCTAGTAGACAAAGCCTGAATGGTAGTGTCATTTTCTTTGAACCATGTTTTAATCTGCTCTGACTCTTCTATTTGAGGGTCTATCGATAGTTTTGTAGTGGATGAGGTGTTGATCACCTTTCCATTGAATTCAGACACATGCCCATTTCTAATAGCGAGAACTGGTGATTCACGCATGAGGTATTTCTCTTGCAGCTGTGCACCCTCCTTTTCGGCTGACGAACCCCATAAAGTAACATTTATATTTGTGTTGGACATGTCAAGAATTGTTAAAGTCCATCTTGCGACCTCTGTCCCATCTCTTCTCCTGATTGTGGTGCATGGATGTACACAAATGACAATTCCAATTGCATCAACATTTGAACCATTGCTTTTGCTTACCAATGCATTGAGGGGTGTGAAAGAGTAGTGCTCTTTTGGGATGGAATCATCATCTTCACAGAGGGAAACCCTTGAGTCAGGCATAAGAGAAATTTCCAACCCACTATTAAGCTTGTTATAGACTCTATTAGCAGGTCGAACCGTGCCTCCAGACAATGTGTATGTAGCTCCTGCGATAATTTTATCACAATGGGTGTGAGCTGCTTCATTGAAGCATGTCACACGTGTCTCAGTTCCTTCACAATCTATGATATCAAAGGTGAAGATATGGCCACTTCCTTTCTGTGTGGTGTAGCTACGTATTTCAGACTTCACAGTTACACGACCTTTAACAGTCCACCTTGGCTGAAATGGATTCAAGTTTTTGATAGGCGTTATTGTCAATGGTGCCTCCTTCGGTAGGATTGGGTTGACACCAAATAGGAGACGTCGAGGAGGTAGTCTTCCAGGAAGGAAAGGGTTTTTTGAAGATGTGGCCAAGCCAGAGGATTCTCCTGTTGAGCGCCCAAGTTGTTCAAGATCTTTTGTGCATAGGAAAACTGGCTCCCCAACAATAGCATGTGTTGTGTGCACAATTTCAAGGTCGACAATAACAATCCACCTAAATATTTAAAGCGAGATAAAGTATAAGTAACAAAATCTAAGAGGAGAGTAGGTCTCACTTATTCTTGTGCCATATAGAAATTAGTTCATAAACATACCGTGTGCTAGCTGTTTGAGGACAGCTGTATCTTTTCAATTGCACAATGGAGCCAGGTGCAAGCACATTGGATTCTATGTAGGAGTTATACTTAGTTGGCAATGATGCTTTGTGCTTGTGCACACCATCAGAGATTTCCAACCTATATCGATTGATGTGTGTATATTCAAAGCCAAAACTTGAGATAGCTATGACTTGGACATGAGGTTCCAAAGCGACATTTCCTCCATGCATCAATCTAATTGCATCTGGAGTCAATAAGCTTGCCATGGTGCAAGGCAAGGAGAGAATCCTGCACAAATGTATTGGATGTAAGGCGCTTGTGCGAAGAAGTCAATAGAACAACCCTTCCATCAAACTATAGCAACTTATTGGTAGATAAAGTCGAGTAGCCCAAAGAAGAGCCAAGCAACTAAACTCAAATGGGTGCAAGGAGCAACACGGCTAGAAAAATTAAGTTATGCACATTTTTTATGAACATCTACCTCATTGTGTGGAGCGAGGAAAGGAAAAATAGATACTCTCTATGCAATTTATTATCAGCTATACTAATTTTTAGTCAGTTGCATACATGGCATATGTATAGTTTTGATTGCAATAGCTCAAAGATACATGTGTATAGTTCAATTAGAATAGATTCAAGATACATGAAGTCAAGAAGATAGAAAATTAACACTTAGAAACATCGAGTCAACTGCCATATTGGTTGATGCATATGTACAATGGAAAGGACCAAAGGAAAAAGTAGTAGAGTGGGGGGGAAGGAGTTGTACATTCTTCCCACTGCACAATAGATTTTCCAACACCACATATAAGGTTTAACTACTTGTTGTGCTAGAAAAAAGAAGGGGTCGGATGATTAGTAGGCATTGTATACATTCTATATCAAGAGGGAAGCCATGCTCCCCATCTTCACAAAAAATCATAAGTTGATGTCGTCATGTTGTGTCAAAAGCAAAACCATTCTCCCCAACACCACAAAAAAACAAGTAGCTATCTTAAGCAAGCTATTTACAATCTACTTTATGTCTGCTAGGAGTTTTAGAAAATCTTCCTTAATCCTAGTACCATTTCCCATTCCATACAATGCATCATATTTCATTGCTCGAAGGAAGTCGCAATACGCATCAAGAACAAAATAAGTTGTATGGAATTTTTGGACTGCCTGTTGCACCATCTCGATGTCATGGTTTTCCACTTGGAAGGCTTCTTCGCATGTCTTTTTAGCATCTTCAATAGTGTCTTCACAACCTCTCACAATGTTCTCTGCGAGGACTGCAACGTTGCTTTGGTACACGCCAGCCCAAATAACAGAAGAAGAGTCTGAAGGTGAGGGAGGAGCAACATTAGCTTTTGATCCTATAATGTCTCCCTCAGACGAGCTGCTAGATATCGTGATAATGTCTGCTGGTGGGTGCAAGTTTGCCATCACCTATGGAGTTTCGTAATAGGAACACCTTTGATTATTTGATAACAATAAAAGTTGCATGTGTGTGATTTGTAAAAGGACATTTGGAAATGGGGTGGGAAAATGACAACCATAATAGAAACAAAATCTTCACCGAGAAATGCTTAGAAAATAAAATAATGATTCTCTTTATGAGCATGCTTGGAATTGATGAAGGGAGATCTTTTATTAGTTCAATTAGTCATATATTTGTAATTAGATCAACAAATAAATAATAGCATTTTTTTTTAAAAAAATTATTCTATCTAAGGAATAGATTTAAAATTAAATTACAATTTTTAAAAAATAGCATACACCAATAAATAAACATACAAATTCCCTTATATGCATAATCAAGATCAACAAATATAAATATAGATTAAAATTCCCATTATATTCATGATGTTATTTTCCTTTTAACTATAAGGAAGCGGGACGATTAAATTCAAAATCCATATATATAACTATTATAAAATTCCACCCACTATTTTTTTTTAAAAAGCACATTTATTCAAGCATATGTAAGCCTAATCTTTTTAACATGAAAAGTTCCTTAGTTTAAGGTCTATAAAATTATGCATTGCAATGAAAAGCAATATAGAGGATATAAAGTGATGTAATTAATGGGAGAAGAATTGTCTACCCAATAATTCAACATTTCAAAAGTTTATCAACATCATTCATTTAACTAATTTTTCCACACATATCTAAATACCATGAATCACACTATACTACTTAGGAATATACTAATCCATCAAGTAAACATTCACAAACACCCATGAACCAATCTCTTGATATACGACAAGTAATCCTATGGAGGTACTTCGTTGGGGAAAAAACAATAAGGGAAAGTACTCTACCCAGGACAAGAAATTCAATCTTCACAATAGAAAAGATCAAGGGAGGCCCCTTTGCTTAAAATTTGTAAGGCACCTACCAAGTGACCATCAAAGAAATATTTATAACCAACTACACTATTTCCCATAATACTATTTACCTTAAGCCATCAAATTAGAACCATTAAACTAAGCAATGCACTAATCTTCTCGCATACATTTTTTCCCATATTAGGGTAAAAGAGATGCAAAATGATTTAAATGATCTTACATGTTTGATGGTTCTAGAAGAGATGCAAAAGAATTTAAATCATCTTACATTGTACTTTAAATTTTTGTATTTGATTATACACCTAAATGATTAGATAAACTTATGTTAACAAGACATTTCTATTTTGAAACATAGCCCCTTCAAGACTTTAAATTTAAAGAACTTTCATGAAGAATCTCATCATAGTCCCAAAAGATGTCATTTCTAATGTAGTTTCTAAGAAATTATTTGTTTTTGAATAAAACCATATTTTTCAGATGAAATTGTATATTTGAAATAGTTGTTCTTATTTTTTCAAATTTACAATGAGCAAATATATTTATACTTATTTGAAATAGTTGCTTTTATTTTATCAAATTTGTAACGAGTAAATGTATTTATACCATAAGTATTTTCAGTAAAAGAAGTATTTGTCAAAATTAATTTGAAAATATAAAGGACATAATGATGTGTATAAAATATTTCGATAAGTATAAAATGATTTTTTATAATATAAGTCATATAATGTGTAAAATGTGATCAAAATTTAAATTTTCAAATACATAAAGTTGAATAGAGATTATTATGTTCATATTTCAAGATGTATGCCTATTAAGCATTAATATATATACACTATATTAAATAAATAGTAATTTGTGAATAAAATCGAAATCTGGAAAAATGTGTTGGCTATATGTCTCTACAGACCCTTTTTCCCAATTCACTTTTAGTTGAGAAAATCTAAATGACAATATAGCTGGATGAATTATTTGGAATTAATTTTATCATTGTGTTGAAGAAAAAATCAGTAATATAATGAATATCAATTTATGAAGGAAAAATAGATATATAGTGTGAATGAGAAATAAATTGATTTCCTCTTGAAACATATATTTATCTCTTCCATATGGGTAAATTTGGCATCCGCGAAATTCAGGGCAGCAATTCACTGAAGGAAAATTCACCACCATGGAAAATTCATTGACAAAAAACTCACCGCCAAGATGAATCTCACTGCCAAGTAAAATTCATCGCTCACAATTCATAAAGTTTGTGTAATATATATTAAAAAACATTGGTGAATTGTTGGCGGTAAATTTTACTTGACGGTAACTTTGTTGTTGATGAATTTTCCATGGTGATGAATTGTTGGTGGTGAATTTTCTTTTGGTGAATTGTTAGCGATGAATTTTCCTAGACCAAGATAAATTTACCTATAATTATTAGAGGATGTATATTTCAACTATATGAGTCATAGGTGTGAAACTTATTTGTAGGTCAAATCTAACACTATATATAATCTATGGACTAATAAAATAAAACAAAATAAAAAAATATTAGTACAATTTTCTTATTAACTTGCTGAATTAATCCAATTAAAATATTGATTTCATCCAAATTAGTAAACAAAAAAATATACAAGATTTATTTAACAATCTTTTATTATATATATAATAGAATAAAAATAAATAAATAGAACTTTATTATTATTATTATTATTATATATTCAATAGATTATGTATTTCTAATTTATTAATAGAATTTGATATCTTTGAGAACGCAATCCGATTAATTTTAGAGCCATGTTGTCTAGTTTAGTCAATTAGGTTATTATGCTTTAGAAGCTAGATTAACACGGGGACATCCAATATAAAGACAAATAGTATGATGTAATATGGCGTTATCATGAGGGCCTCAATAATGACAGCTTTATATTTGTTTTGACAGTTTCTAATTATAATTTCAGCACTTTTTAATATTAAAAAAATATATTTGCTTTTTAATAATTATTTATTTTTTTGAAAATTTTAAAATAATTTGAAATTTTTATATTAAGATTTATGAATTGAAGTTATGTATTTCTAATTTATTAATAGAATTTTATATCTTTGAAAATGCAATCCGATTAATTTTAGAGCCATGTTGTATAGTTTAGTCAATTAGGTTATTATGCTTTAGAAGCTAGATTAACACGGGGTCATCCAATATAAAGACAAATAGTATGATGTAATATGACGTTATCAAGAGGGCCTCAATAATGACAACTTTATATTTGTTTTGACAGTTGCTAATTATAATTTCAGCACTTTTTAATATTTTAAAAATATATTTGTTTTTAAATAATAATTTATTTTTTAAAATTTTTTAAATAAGTTGAAATTTTTATATTAAGTTTTATGAATTGAAGTTACTTAAAATAAAGACTATATATATATAATATATTATTAATATTAAAGATAATTTTTAAAAATAAATAAATAAATAAATAATTTTAGATTTTTTTTTTAATCTTCTTTAGTAAATTTATTATTATGTTGTTTGTACTTAAAAAATGTTAAGTTTGTTGTATAAAAGTGAAATTTCATATTATTTCATTTATATTTGTGTGAAGAATGTGTGAAGTATAAGTTATAAATGAATGTAATTGTGAAGATTTAAATAATGACAATCTCAATACTTGTCTCCAAATTATAAACAATTTATTGTACCTTCTAATAATGTGCTTCTCCATATCAAGTTTTTTAATTACATTTTGTCAAAATATAGATTAGGTGTTATATATAAAAGAAAATACATTCCTTATTATGTTCACATCATTTGCATTCGAATTGTGTCACCCCTGAATAAAATTTATCTTTTTTGTATTCTTTTGGAATCAATTTTGTTAAAATTCTAGAGTTTTGATACTCTTTAATGGATTTATCATGAAAAAAATATTTTGTAATGTAAATTTTATGTTAGGATTATTACACAAAAGTAACATTTTGTATCATATATATTTTTCAAAATTACACCAAAGCATATAATGATGCAAATGTGTATAATTGTGACATAAAAATTTAAATAAATTTTATTTTAATAATATATAATAATACAAAATTTAAAATATATCAATGTGAGTTATCTAAGAAGCTCTACCTTATTAATAGGAAAACTATAACTATAACATTGCAATTGAAAAGATATGATAACAAAAAAAATCAAAGCTAAAAGATGAGCATAATCCAAAGCCCAATTTAACTTTAACACTAAAACATAATAACATGTATGAGCAATACAAAA
>VDFB02344022.1:0-23617 GCA_007258455.2 Sequoia sempervirens
GTGATGAATAGTTTTTTTGGCGCCCTATCATGCATTTCTCTCCAATCCCTACCATGATTGGTTAATGGAAAAAGAGTCTATAGATTGGATTCAAGTTTAAGTTGTTATTCATTATTTCATAAATGTTAATAGTTCATTTATTTCAATTTTTCTGTTTCTGGATTTTGATTGTGTGTAAGTTTTTGCATCAACGTTTCTGGATGATAGAGAGCTCAAGGAGTGTGATCCAAAACATTGATGCAAAAACTTACACACAATCAAAATCCAGAAACAACAAAATTGAAAGCATTATGGATTGTGGAAACCTCACAGCATTATTTCATTTATTCTTAAGTTCAATATCTATTATATAATTTACTATGGAACATTATTTGTAAAACAATTTCATGTTGTGTAATTGTCACTTAAGGCAAATTCAGGCATACTCCAAGTAGGGGACATTACAATTGGTATCAGAGCCTTGATCCTGCCAATCTAAGGATCAAGAGGAAAAGTATATGCAAGCAAGCCGAAGAACTCAAAGGGCATTGGAGAGAGAAAAGAGGAAACTTGCAACAAGCAACAACTCTACTCCAAACAATACAATGAGTGCACAAATGGGAAATGAATTGAGGGCTTTCATGGAGCACAACGAACAAACCCCTCAAGCTCTCATGGAGCAAATGAGAAGTCAACACAACTTCTCTTACAAACCCTTCAAAACATGAACAACATGATCAGGACTCTTAGACCTACCCAAACTAATGGGAGGGAAGTTACTTCTACTCATTCTGAAAATAACAATAGAACTCCGCTAAGGTCAACACCTAGGATAACTAGACCTTCCTTTCTACCTAGGGAGGGACCGCCCAGAGAAGAAGAAGAAATCAATACACCAAACCGAAATTTAAATGACTTGGCTATAGCCTATTCAAGACTAGACCCTGACTAGGACCTCCCAAACCTCCAAGGCATATCTTAAATTTTGCAAGGCAACTCACTAGCAACAATGTTTTGGCAACAAACAAGTTATAATACTGTTGCTCATACATATAATACAAGGAATAATAGGCAACCACAAACCATTCCTACAGATACCACTTTCACAACCGATTTTACCTAGTGCCCCTCGTTTACCTTTGCAAAGTGGAAAGGAGTATGATCTTGCGGAACAACTTTGCAACACTCCTGCTAAGATATCCTTGTGGGATTTGATTCAAGCCTCGCCCGTTTACCATAATATGCTTCAAAATGCTTTACAACAAGTTGTTATCCCTCCTAGTGCCCAACCAAATGATGTGGCAGCTATGATTGAGAATATGAATTCATCTAATTTGGACATTGTCTTTCATCAAAGTGAATTACCTCCTTTAGAAACGAAAAAACAAAATGATGCTTTGATGATAGTGGCTAGTATTAAGAATGATAGTAACAAGTTTGGCATTAAATGTGTTGGAACACAATTATCTACTGAGAGGGGGGGGCGGTGAATCAGTAGATCAATTAAAACTTTTTCTTTTAATGTAGATTAAGCAAATATGCAGAGATCACACACACCAATACTCATAACACTAGATATACGTGGAAAACCCAATATGGGAAAAACCACAGTGAGAAATGTTGCTAGGATCTACTGTCCTAATCTAGCCTCACAATAGAACCTCACTGGTTATAATGTTTAAGAGCACCAACCCTAAGAAGACACCAATCCCCTAATTTAAGAGCACCAACTCTAAGGAAGCACCCACTCCCTAATCTGAGTACCAACCCAACTATCTGATCGCACCAACCAATCAAATTTGCAATGAAAGTATGTGGAGCAACAACTCCAGTTACATATGATTCAAATGAATCCAATTCTGTGTTACAGACTCAATCTACAACTGCTCAATATTTGCTTTGCTCTACAAGCATTTCCTCTCCTCTCTTCACTCTTCTTCTAACACACTATGTGCTCATTGAATGCATACGCACTCCTTCATTCTTCAACACACACCAACCTTATACATTGGCATAAATCAATCCTAGGGTTTCCTATCATTTGATGCCATTCATGCTTGATCGACCTCTACCAGATTTCGTGACTGTCTATGCATGAAGTCATCCACTTCTCCTAATCAATCTACAAACATATCATTGGAATAGTTACAGCAATCAATTTCATTTTTTGTGCCACAATCACATTCACCTAACTGGAAGTTTCACTATTTTGCCAAATAGCCATTGTCAAAAACAAATCTTTAAATGTTGGCCTTTGATCATGCCATGATCCGTCAGTTAACATTTAAATGCCTTGAGTTACTTCAACCAATCACCAATCGCCACGTGCCACTTGAGGACACTTGTCATCTACCATACTTGTCGGGGGTCGGGGATCGCTAATCCCTCTTACCGCTTACTTGCAATGCATTGCAGGACTTAAAAAACAAGACCGAACACCTAAGTTCGAAGCCTTTATTCATCTATCTGGGTTCAGCCATCAACCTTACCCTTTACCTTCTACCTTCCTTCACACCATTGCAAATCAACACACAAACCTTTGAACCACTAAAGTTGTCCAATGTCGAGGTTTACTCTTCCACCTTACTGCTTTCCATTCTTTCAATAAGTCGCAAGCCATCTGACCAAGCTGAGATGCCCGAACTAATCCTTCGCAAGACTTAAACCTTTCGGGAGTCGGCCCCCAAGCTTTTCTCTTACCGCTTACCTACCTTTTGGTAAGGCATAAGCCAACCTTCCGATGTCCGATGCCCGACTCCTCAAACTTAACACAATTGAACTTCCTTTTCCTTTGTGCAATCGGTATGAGGTATGGCTGAAGTCCTAAGTCTAAAACCTTTCGAACTTAGCTTAATCCTTTTCCTTTGTTCAATTGGTATGAGGTATGGCTGAAGTTTGAAGTCTGAGATCTTTCGGATTTTACACAACTTTTTTTCATTTCCTTTGAGGCATTCGATAAGAGGTATGACCGAAGCCCAAAGTTCGAAACCTTTCGAACTTAGCACATTCTTTTCAGCATTTCTTTGAGGCATGTGATATAGTGTATGACCAAAGCCCGATGTCCGATCATTTACAACATAGAGTAAGTCACAAGCCCGAAGTTTGAAGCCCGATCGAACTTAGCTGAAAATGAGTAACTCCTTCCTTCTCAAGCAAGCGATATAAGGTAAGCCCGAGGCTCGATGCCCGAAATTTTGCAACACTTCTGTAACACTTCACTACTTGCATCACTTATGCCCTTTTTGACATCAACCAACAATCTCTCCATCTAATATTACTCAGATCTCCTTTAACATCAACAAGATGCCATTTTGACATCAATGACAATCATATTGCCAACAATCTCCCCTTTGCATTGATGGCAAAACTAAATGCTCTAAAAAAACATCTTCTCAACAACCATTGCCCCCCTTAGGCTTGTCTCCCCTTTTGACAAACATAGAGCATTTTGCTCTGTTTCTCCCCCTTTGACATCAATGGCAAAGGGACAGCGTCTGAACACCTTGCTACTACTGATGTTCTCCCCCTTTGACATACCATGCAAAGTGAAAGAATGTGTCCAAGAATCTGCAACCATCAAGTCGTTAGATATTTGTAAAATCATGCATGTCTGACTTTCCTTTTCTCTCACCTTCCAGGGATGAATAAAGTTTATGTAAACTCCCCCTAGACTCATTCCCTATCACTAAGATTTAGTGATATGATGTGGGAGAAACCACTCCCAATTGTTGCCTCACGTATTCAAATTGCTCTTTGGGAAGAGGCTTCGTGAATATGTTTGCAACCTGTTCCTTGGATGGCACATATGCCATGCTAACTTCTTGTTCCGCTACCTTTTCTCTTAAAAAGTGATACTTGATTGAGATATGCTTGGTCTTAGAATACAACACTAGATTCTTTGATAGATTTATGGCACTAGAATTATCACAAAGAATAGAGATAGGTTCTTTGTATTCTACCTTGATGTCTTTAAGTGTTTGTTTCTTCCACAATACTTGAGTACAACATGCCACTACTACAACATACTTTGCTTCAACTGTAGAAAGAGTAACTGATTCTTGATTTTTGCTTAGCCATGAAACAAGTTTGTTTTCAAGAAAGAATGCACCACCACAAGTGCTTCTTCTATCATCCACACTTCCTGCCCAATCAACATATGTATATGCTGTCAAAGTGAAATCTTCACCTTTGGGATACCATAGTCCATAGTCAATTGTGCTTTGGATATATCTAAAAATTCTTTTTACTACATTGACATAAGACTCTTTAGGAGCAGCTTGAAATCTTGCAACCATGCACACTGCTTGCATGATATCAAGTCTTGATGCAGTTAAGTACAACAAGCTACCTATCATTGCTCTATACATGGTCTGATTTGCATCTAGGGATTCATCTGTCTTGCTTAATTTACATCTAGTTATCATGGGGGTACCAATTGGTTTGCTATCTTTCATCCCAAACTTCTTGAGCATCTCCTTAGCATACTTAGTTTGATATATGAATATCCCTTCATCAGTTTGTGCTATCTGTAGACCAAGGAAGAAGGAAAGTTCTCCTAGCACAAACATCTCAAACTTATTTTGCATTTCGACAACAAATTCTTTAGACATTCTATCATTGCTGCCACCAAAAATAATGTCATCTACATACACAACAACAATTAACATATGCTTACTTTCATATTTGAAGTACAGATTGCTATCTGCACATCCCTTCTTGAATCCTTGTTGTTGTAGGTGTTGGTCTAATTTTGAATACCAAGCTCTAGGTGCCTATTTTAGACCATATAGTCCTTTCTTCAATCTACAAACATAATCTTCTTTTGATAGTTGAAAACCTTTAGGTTGTTCTATCTAAACTTCTTCTTCTAGGTTTCCATTTAGGAAAGCAGACTTGACATCCATTTGATAGACTTTGAATCCTTTATGAGCAAAGAATGCTAGAAACATTTGTATGGCTTCCAATCCAGCAACCAGTGAAAATGTTTCTTCAAAATCTATACCTTCAACTTGTGCATACCCTTTGCACACCAATCTAGCATTATTTCTTACAACAGCTCCATCCTCATTAAGCTTATTTCTAAAGACCCATTTAGTGCCTATCACATTCTTGCTTGAGGGTCTTGGAACTAACTCCCAAGTTTTGTTCTTTTCAATTTGGCTTAGTTCTTCTTCAATTGCTTTTATCTAGGTCTCATCCTTGTTGGCTTCAACATAGCTCTTGGGCTCTATTTCAAATAATAGTGCAAAGTTTACTTGCTCTTTGTTCTTTGCAACTCTCCTTGTCTAAACTCCTTCATCTTTGTTGCCAATAATCTGCTCTTCAGGATGATCCTTTTGAATATTTCTTGTAGGTGTCTTTTCATTCTCTTCTTCAAACTCTTCATTAGCAACTTCTTCAGACTTTTCATCAAGAAGTTCATTTTGTACATATCATCAAGTGCATGGTCATTCTACCAATGAATGTAAGGCCTTGAGTAACAAAATTCAACATCTTAAAGATTGTGCTGCTCTTCCTTGTGTTGATGCACCTACTTCCTCTAATTCATAATGATTTTCATCCTATCATGTTGCTCATCACTATGTGGCATTGGTAGCTTTATGTGTTTTGCTCATTGCCATTCATGGTGGTACAATCTTAAGTGTAACCATATTTATCTTGGCAGCAACATGATAGTCCTTCATGGTTGTCTTTGTCTCTATGCTTGGGGGGCAAGGATAACTAGTTTTTGGAGGTGTGTATTCTTTTCAAGGATCCCCTCTTCCCCTCTTTCTACTTAAAATACCAACATAGCAAGTATGTTGACATTTTAAGTGGGGGGGCATATAGTCCCCCTACTCATTGTTTGCATGTTCTCTTCTTAGTGGTGATAGCATACATCTCCTAGGAAGTGTGACCTTTACATTGGCATTATTTCATTGTGGCATTGATATTGTTGCTTCACTTTTGTTCACAGAGGTTGAACTTAGTGTGGTGTTGGCATAGCATCTTGATCATGTTGTGGCACCTTATCAAATTTATCAGGGAGTATAACTTTTGGTATGGTTGACGTATGGAAGGCCTATAGACCTAGTGTGACTTTTCCATCTGCCACCTTTTTATGGGTACACACCTTGTAGACCTAGTGTGTGTTTCTCATTGTTTTGGACAAACACCTGAGGCTTGATCCATTTTAGTTGAACAAACAGTCGAGGCTTGGTCCATCTTTCATTCTTGCATTAACTTTGACATTGCATGCTTGTGAATCTTGTTTTGCTGAACATATCTTACACATCTTGTGTGTCCCTTTGTCCTTATGTTGGTTTGTCATGGGATCTTAGATCCTGGGGGCTTGGCCACCTCCTTGATCTTTGTCATTCTATCTCTCTAACAGTTGTACAATTGGACCTCTCTTGACTTTTATGTCTACTTTAGTGTGAGTTTGAACATAAGTTCATACTCTCACTAAAGTGGGGGCTAAATGTAGTGTAGGACATTGTATACCTTTACAATTTCACACTTTGTTTGCATCTCCTTAATTAATTGGACTTAATTAAGCTTCTAATTGACCAAATTATGCATTCCAAAGCCTTATTATTCCCGTCTTCGGAAAGGGAAACCTATATTAAACAATTGCCATCATTAACTAAAACATCTTGTATCATGTGTGTCTTGGACTTAAGGTCCAAGACCCAAGGGCGAATGGTCCTCCTTAAGTGCCATGACCCATTTTAAAATATGTTTTTGGTGGCATTTTAATGATTCAAATTCAAGTTTCAATTGTCGGATTTTGGAATCCAATTTCTAGAAAATTAGATAAACATCTATAAATATATAGTATTTTTATCAATTCAAATCTAAGAAACATTATCTAGCATTAAGGCAACTTTCATAAGAGCAAATATTATTGTCAACAACATTCAAGAGCAGATTTATCAGTCATTTGTTGCAGCATTGAAGATCCTATCATTATGTCAAAGTTCATGTGTGTTCATGTCATGTTTTGGAGCTAACATTGTGATGTAGGTTTCAAGCATTCAAGCATCAATCAATCAAGCCAATTCATGCAAGATCCAAGCCTTAGAGTGATGTGTTTGACTTCAGTCCTCTAAGGACAGCCATTAAGGGTTTGGTGAGTTGTAATAAGCATTGTTCATTCAGCATTTCCTTCCACTTTGTCATTATTTCATTATCAAAATTTGACTACCAAACCGGGGTTTGACCAAGGCAAACCCCTATTCACCCAAAAAAAAACATTTTTGCTTCTCTTTGTATGTGCAGATTTATAGGTGAAGAAGGACTGAAAGTTGATCAAATGAGCAATTTTGCAAAGTTGTCAAAGTTGTCATCATTGTTGTCAAGCTACAGAAACTCACTTACAGATCTTATTCCCAGCTTTTTGACAGTCAAACTTGGAGATATCAGAAGCTTAGATCCGGGATTAGATGACTGCAAAAATTGATTTTGGACCCCTACACTAAGACCCATTCACCCCTAGGCAAATGAGTCCCTTATCAGAGCTCAAAACCCACTTTTTATCATAGGTGCACACTATCAGGCCCTTCTCAGATCTGTCTGCAAACTATCGTTTCCATTTCTGTTATCATAGAATTCTGCATTTCAAGTGTTAGGTCATATAATTCATTCAGTTTATCCACTTTAAATAATTCCAAAACATCGCAAATCAGTCATTTATGTCATAAGAAAACAGCAGATCCCAAAATAAGGGTTGGCTCACCTCAAGGTTGAAAGTCAACCCTATCCCTTTCAAATCTCTTTTTGTAATGAAATTAGTTAAAGGGGTAAGTATATTTGAACCTTTAGATCACACACCTTTCATATTGGTGAACACACACTTACCCCTTTTCCTATGTTTCAACATTGTTAAAAGGCAGTTTACTTGATCTCATCATGGTTATTGAACAAAGAAATAATAACACCAAAATAGCCCTAAATGAATAGCTAATGAACACCTCAATTTAAACTCTAGTCATTCCTTCATACACAAAAAACTTTACTTGTCATTCTAGGGTTGAAGGTGCACGCATGATTTTTCAAGGTGCATACTATCCCTAAATTCTACTTTCGATGTAATAGCAATAATATAGTAATACTATTAATATTCCAATGGGTGTGAATAAGTGGTAAGGGCTTATCATTACCATAATGAAAACCCGGGTTCAAATCGCCAAGGGAACTACTAGTCAAAAGCTCCCATGACCCTTGACAATGTGGTCTCCAAAGAACAAGGACAAGGTATAAAAACTCAAGTCATGCAATTGGCCCCTATTTGTGTCCCCAAGCATATGAGATCCATACAAAAACCCTTATTGACCAAACCAAAAAAGAAAACATGTTATTCATAAAATCTTATTTTTTGGTTTAATATACTTGTATTTTATAAATTCAAAGGGGTAATAGACTATCTTAAGCCAATAATGAACCCATCTAATGGTGGACAATGCATGGAGATGGAGCTAGCTCCAAGGAGTCAACAATTTGCCATCCAATTCATCAACAGCTAAAGAGAATTAGTCCACTTAATGCATGATTGGCGATCCATTCTGTTAAGAGGAACAGACTAGCATTTTCATAAGTTGAACTTGACATTCAAACATGAATATGGAATCAGCATTCATTAATCAAAATTCTAAATGCATTTTCAGTTTCTCCACCACATGAAAATGAAAATCAGTTTCATATGTACTCTATCTATATTTTTTTTGTTGACTAATATATATGTTTCTGAACCATTTTCAATATTTTCTAAATAAAAAATGATGATTAATCATTATGGTGCATGTTCCATTTCCAAGTTTGTGTGTATCATTAGCTTATTCATTGATCATATATCCATTAACAGTTGAACACATATTGATTAATTGTGATGATCTACATTTCCAAAAGAGATTCTCTCTTTTTTTGGTGGGTGACTCTTCTCCCCATCTCCAACACCCAATCGTTTTAATTTTGGGCATATCCTATAAGAATCCTGAAACGTGTTCCCTGTTTACCCCATCCCTCCACTTCCCACCCCAAGGTAAGACAGCTGTTCCCCTATTCTATGACAATACCAAATAATGTACATAAGATAATCCTTACAAGAGGTATTGTGAATCAACTCTTGCAGCACTTGAATCAGAGTCTTAAATGGTATGCCAGATAGAATTCAAACTTGTCAAAAAAATTCAATTGGTAAAGGGTTTGCTCAATGTAAAGCAGAAAATCGCTTGAACTGATTGATTACACTAATTCATGACTGTGAGGAAGACCAATACTACAAAGAAAGATAGGCAGAAGCTGAATTTTCCAGAATCAAATTACCCTATGTATGTGAACTTAGTTGCAATCTATTAATATTCACCAAACACAAACTGAGCTCTCAATTCGCTTGCTTCCTTAATTCTTTAGGAGCCTAGAATTTAATTTGGACCATAGCTTTGAGTTCCTTCTTCTCATGTTTTTTATAATCCATTACAAAATATAGCTTCTTCTGCAGCCTGTACTGCCAATATCCAGGACTATAAACTTAACACTAATTGAGAATGAAATAACACTTACTTTGACAAGTCAACTACCTATTATCATCCTGACATTGATTTTCATTTAGAAGCCACTGAGAACACTGGAAGGGAAATTTTACCCTAGTAGAAAAGTTCCTAATCGCAATCCTTGAAAGTAGTACAAGTAGATTGAGTAATTTATTTGTTCTACCAGTAACTTCTTTAAAATAATAAATCAACTCTACCACTCATGAAAATTGGTTATCAACTCAAATATCCACTGTAATTGCATAACATATCAAAGTGTAAGTTCTGCTAGCTTTCTACTTCATATACTGCTTTTTGAGGGAAAAAATTTATAGAATTGTTTTTAAAAAGTGAAGATAAGTGCACCTTTTCTCTTGCAGAGCAGGAAGCATATCAGAAAACTGAGCATTTGGAGCAGGAGAAAATGGCCTAGAATTGGCAACCTGATTTACAACTGAAGTCAATCTAGAACTCATACTTAAGTCTGATGGTGGACCCATTCCTAATGAAGCTGAAGGATATGTTGAATTTATTGAAGGAGTCACTGTTGGCGGCTGATACCATGTTGGTGCTGCAAAAGGCATGGGCTGAGCCTGTTGCTGTCCACCTCTGCTATCATTTTTAAAATAATGTTGATCCCTCAGAATTCGATCTCAATGAAACATATCATTATGGGCATACATATACCAAAAACTAAAAAAAATCATAAACACAAGATATTCATTATCTAATGCCTTAAATGCAAACCCAATAGGTTTTACATAGCATAGAAGTAGCAGTTATCCACATCTCTGTCTCCTTACTCTCCTTTCATTCCAGAGGAACAGTGAAGCATTTCCACAAAAACACAACTTTTGAAACGCAAAAACAAGAACACTTTTTCATTAAGAATTGCATTCAATCATATACAAAATCTCAATCTGATAAACTGATTTCCAACTTCATCCACTCTAAAGAAGAATCACAAATGTTGGAGGCATACTGCAGGTAGCAAGAAATGCTTCTGAGATCATACTAGAAAATTACAGAGCATGTTCAACACACAAGGAAAACTATGAAATGCAGAATGTGCTGAAATAATTTTTCATATTATGTGAATAAACAGAAAGGTTTCAGGGAAGTAAGAAAAACTTAACCAATATTCCAGTTATAGGAACTCTTGAAGAAAGAAACTAAAAGAGAATTTTACTCAAAGGAATTATAATCCGGTACCCTTAATGAATAATAATTTATTCAACTAAAAATAAGTGACCTCATATATGACTTCCAAACCCTTATGTTGATTTGAGACATCTCCTAATCAATTACTTCTTTAAGAGAGAAAAATAAATAAACTAAGGTAACAAGGAAAGAGATATATCAAGAATAAAGTAGGAGACTAATTGGCAAAAATTACCAGAGTTGACCAAATTATTAAATATAATTATAAACCGAAAATTATTAGTCATGCAAAATGTGAGTTTTACCAGGGCAACAACCCAGACACATATATCCCTCAACAATTTATCTAACAATGGACATGAAAGCTCATTAGTTCGAGAAAAAGTAGTTCTTAACAGAATCTTTGTCACAAACACATTTACACTTAAAATAAAATATTGGTAAAAATAAACCTGTTTTTCCACTAATCAAAAACAAAGATCTTTTCATTTTTCAACTCACAAATAAAATTATGTGGATGTAAGATATACTTAAATTTATGTCAAAAGAACACAAGGAAGGAAATAAGAAAAAATGCAGAACAAAAACACATATAGACTATGAAAAAAAACCATATACAAATGGAAGATATACTTATATTTATGGCAAAAGTACACAAGGAAAGAATCAATAAAAAATGCAGAGCCACTGATTTACATAGGACATGAATAAAGAATTGCAGGCATAAAATAGGTTTGATGATGGATATAAGAGATAAAAACTAAAACTTACTGAAAAAGGGGTGGCTTTTCAGGAATACCCTACAATCAAAGAGATGCATATAAAACCTACCAAAACATGCATAAGAAGTCCGATTAAGCAACAATTACCAAATCCTGCAGCCTTGCCATCCCAACAACATAGATTTATCTCGAAAACTACCAATGCCATCATGTGTACCATTTCACCGTGCAGGATCAATGATTTAGATATTCATGAATAAAGACATAAAATAAGAGTGTATAGAATATCTTTCATGTAGCTTGTTGCTAGAAGTGTTTTTCTTCATATGTATCAGAGCACAAAATTATAAATCACATATTAATCATGAAACCACTGAAAAAATTTTGCCCACATTTCTCAAATTAATGACTGCAAAAAGGGAAGGGCAGAAAAGAAAAATCACATGTAACTTGAAAACCATATGTTCCATTTGTGTACTATGTTGCCATGAAGGATCAAAGATTACAGCATTCATGATCACTTCAGTGGAGGAATACTACAACAGTCCATAGAATTTTTTCATATAGGTGATAACTAGAACTGTCTCTATGAGTTTTTTTTGGATGCAACAAAGCACAAAATTACCAATCGTAGATCAATGATAAACTTCCTGCACCAGTCATGTTCAAATGTGAGAAATTGAGGATTAAAGTACAGGGAAGTGGGGAAACTCATACAAAAGTTGAAAAATACAAATTCTACCATATAAACTATTTTCCTGTGCAGGATCAGAGATTTCAGAGATTGTGACCATTTTAATATAGATACAAAACAAAGTTTATTGAATATTTTTCATGGGGCAATTACTTGAAGTGTGTATGTGGTATAATAAAGCCCAAAGTATAGAATTAGTGACTAAAATAAGGACGAAAATGAATAAATTATAAAAGACATACAGAACTTGAAAACTATAAAGTCCATCCAGAATCAATAATTTCAACATACGTGATCACTTCAATGGAGACATTATACAAGAGTCTATGAAAAAAATCAATGTGGACAATTACTGCAAGTCTAAATATGATTCTCTATGCATTTGAGAAAACTCAAAACTATTAATCACATGTCAATAACGAAATTCCTGCACTGGTATTGTCAAGTATGAAATCAAGGTCAGAAAAGGGAAAAGGAAAAGGAAAAAGTAATGGAAAAATACACACGCAATTTGAAAAATTACAAATTGAATCGTACATACAGTTTTGTCATGCAAGACCATAGATTTCAGCATTCATTACCATTTCAGGGAAGAAATAATACATTCATAGAATATTTTTTTATGTGGGTATTCATAACAAGTCTTTACATGATTGTCTTTGTATGTAATAACAGTTGAAACTACTGATAACAAATTAATTATTAGCTTCCTGCTCAAGTCATATCTACATTTATAAAATTGACGATTGAGAGAAAGTATATAAGGGGTAAAAGAAAACATATAGAACTTGATTTCTTAAAGTTCCATTAGGCAATTTTGCCATGTTAGATAAAAGAATTCAATATTAATGCTCATAACAGGATAGCAAAATGCAAAAGTTTATTGAATAATTTTCATATGGATATTATTAGAAGTATGTGTATTATATAAAAACCCCAATCGCATATTAACAATGAACTTGCAGAATCAGTCATGTCTAAATGCAGTGTATTAAAGATTGAAGGAAGGCGAAGAAGGAAAAATAACATATACAGAACTTGAAAACTACAAATTAAATCATATAAATTAATTTCCATGCAGGATCATATATTTTAACATTCATAATGATTTCAGTGTACGCATGATGCAAGTGCTCATATAACAAATTTGATGTAGGTGATTACTGAAGTGTGTATATAATGTAATAAATCTCAAAACTAATAATCCCAAGTTATCGATAAATTTTCTGCACAATCATGTACACGTATGTGAAAATCATAATTATAGAAGGGAAAAGGAAAAATACACATACAGAATGGGTCTGTGCATCTTGGCCAAGGTCTTCTGATTCTGCAGTGTAAGCTGTTACAGATATAACAAATATACAAATCAAATCAAACAAGCCTTTGGATCCTCCTGTCCTCAAACAAGACACATCAAACACATATAGCCATGAAATATAGCATCACCAATCTTATACCCACATAAAATAAAAATTGAAATACTATAAAGAGAAAAAGGTCTAAAGGTTATAAATTGTTCAGCACCCACCTTAGATTTCTTCCTTAACTAAGTGGAATTACTTTTTACTGGTACTTTATGGTATATACCACGTAGAATTTGCCTGTTCTTTGACAAACCCATGTTGAATTTCGGTAGTAAAGAGCTAAGCTCACATCGTTTGGAACAATTCCATGTTGAATCTAAAGATTTTCTGGTACATCTGTTTCAGCCACTTTTCTGTCAAAATGATCACTTGGTACAGTGCCACATTGAATTTTTCTTCACTCTTTGCGAAGAAACCCCCGGTTCGATACTTTGACAACTTGTTTGGCCTTTTGAGGGTTCCCTGACAAGGACAATCTGTCTCTAGAATAGAAAATCTTATAGTTTCTTGTTCCGATTGTTTCATAAACTATTATTTGTTTTGCTTGTAATTCCGTCAATAAGCATATATTCCTTCGAATAAGATTGAAGTTTAATGATCAAGGAATGTCAAGGAGTTCTTATGAAGAAGGGTGGAATGAATGAATGAATGAAAGATTTTAATGACGTCCGCGAGACCAAACAGTCTATGGGACCGAGACAAAACAGGCCTAATTTGTCTTCATACTCTTTTCCAAGTCAGATCTCCTGCTGTTAAGTTTGACTAGAAGGCTAGCCGTCTGATTAATCTTATCTTCCTCAAATAGTTGGTGCATATTGTCCACTTTCAAACTATTTTCATGTTGAGTGCGGATATCCTCGTAAGCAATGCATTCCATGATGAAGTGCCATTCTGTTTCCACAACCCCTTTATTGCAGAAAATACAAGTTCTTTCTTCCCAAGTTTCCTTGGGTATCTTCCACCTACCGGTCTCACACCTAAGGTGATGTGATCCCGTCCTCAATTGTGCCACTAACAACCTCGCTTTCCCTTTAATATCTGCACCTAAATAAGTTTTTTCACCATGATCCTTTGTCGGGTTAAACTCTTTGATGTAGTATGCTTTTTTTTCGCCCAATTTGGTTTGTCCACATGGCAGTTCTGAATTTTTCAGTCACATAGCTTTTTATTTCACTATTGGTGCTAGGACACTCATGCAAATTGATGTCCCACTTGTTCATCCACTTGTGGTTTTGTTTCATCCAAGTTTTCTTCCTACGTTCTAGCGTCTCCTTCATAGCTGTTTTGGGCCAACGGTGGTTATCCATGTTTTCAACCTTCTTTAAATAGCTTATCAACCGGATTAAAGCCGATGCTTCCAATGGAAAAGACCCTGTTTCAGCTAAAAGAATTTCATAGGGGACAGTGGTTTTGACTTTGAGACTGCTTGTTATTAGATGTTTTTGAATTCTTTCTAGTTGTCTCCAACTGCATTTTGACATACTATTTCCCCATACCTCACACCCATAAAGTACAACCGGAGCAACAAGCAAACCAAAAAGGGTTTTCTTGGTTTTCCAATCCCAAAGCTCGGCTTTTCTACACCTATTTTGTAAAAGGTAAGAAGCTTTCCAACCTCCCTGTATCCTTTTCGTCCGACAAGTCTCCCAACTGAGCTTATAATGAAAGTCAATCCCAAGGTACTTGTATTCTTTGACTATTTCAAGCGGGCTGCCTTCAAAAAGAAAGGTATTCTGGTTATCTTTTCTATTCAATGAGAAAATCATGATTTTGGTCTTGGTGATATTCACTTGCATCCCAACCTCATGACAAAAGAGTTCTAGACCTTTCAGATGTTCTCTTAACCCATGTGCTGTTTTTGAAATTAGGATAAGATCATCAGCATATAAGAGTAGCTTCACCACATAACCTGCCAATTGAATACCATCCCCATCCGTCTTGCTTAACCAAGCTTCCAACTTATCAATGTATAACCCAAAAAGCGTGGGAGATAGAGGACAGCCCTGTTTAACTCCAATGTCGCTACCAAAACATTCTGACATACCATCCCTTGTTCTGATTTTAGCTCTAACATTCTCATACAATCTGTGAACAGCTGCTCTATATACATTTGGGATGCCTAATTCCTCCATTCTATTCCATAGTTTGTCTCTAGGTACCGTGTCAAAAGCTTTCTTGAAATCAACAAAACAGCAATAAGCTTCCTCGCCCTGAGTGTTCCAAACTTTCTCAACCAAATGCCTAAGGGTGATGCAGTGATCAATGGTAGAGTGTCTTGACCTAAAGCCTGCCTGTCCCTTTGCTCTTTTGCCCTCATTTTCTGCCCAACTGCTGATCCTACGTTCAATCATGCTCCCAAAGAGTTTGCCAAAGATAGGATTGACCATAATCGTACGGTAGTTAGATGGATTGTTGATATCACCACTTTTGAATAGAGGAATGACCACACTAGTGGTCCACTCCATAGGAAATCCCTCTTGATTGACATTATTGAAAATTCTTTTTATGTAAGGAGCAAGAGTCTCGATCCCCCATTTTAAGAATTCAGCCTGCAACCCATCTATGTCCTGTGCTTTACCACTTGCTAAATTCTTTATTCCTTGTTTGATATCATCCACAGTGAATAGTTCCATTGATGTGTTAATAACAGGTGGATGGTCTTTCTCATGAACCCGCTCGTAAAGAAGCCTAGCATACTCTAGCCATTGGCCATCTGTAATACTGTTTTCAGTCCTCTTTTTCTTTTGCTGCAATTCTCTCCAAAAACCTTTAGGGTTCTGTTTTCCAAGCGAGATTAGCTCCTTCCTTCTTTCATTTACATAATCATATTTTTTTGACTGCACCAATTTTTCATATTTTTTCTTGTACTCTTTGTCCATTCCTTTCTTTTTTAGTGATCTCTTGGCTGCCTTACAATCTTCATCATACCAAGGATTTGCCGGGAAAGTGTTTGTAGCCTTCATCTTGGGGTGGGACCTTTTGCATGCATTTAAAGCCTTGTGAATTATTGGGATCAGCGAATTGCTGTGAATGTGGATGTCCCCATCCTTTGTCGCTTTGACCTCTCCGTTGTTTTTTAAATCATGGAAATGCTGTTTAAGAACAGCGTTAAATCTTTCTCTATTTTCTTTATTCAAGAGGATTTTACCCTTGGGGAGGGTTTTATTTTGCATGTGCTGAACCTGTTTAATGTGTTGGCTGATTGGGGACATGCGGAGTTTAACCAGAAGAGGTAAGTGGTCAGATTTCATCCCAATAGGGCAGTCCTCAATATCAAACTCTAGCAATCTAGAAACAAAACCTTGAGAGCAAATCACATAGTCCACCACACTTTGACCATTATACGTTTTGCAAGTGATGAAAGACATTTTTAATTGTGAGTTCTTGGATGAAGGCGTGTTTGTCTTTGTCCTCTTTCTCTACTTTTTAATATGGATTCCCAAACGATGGGATGCTATTTTGTAGTCAAACCGGTTGAAAGATTTTTAGCCTCTTGTAAAGCTTTGCTAATGCATGTTAACCTTCATTTTATTGTAGTTTTGCCCACAATTAAAAAAATTGGGCTCATTCTTTTTGTACTTCTCCTTATGCAATACTATTGCAATGAATTGTGTTTTTCTAGTTAACTAGTTATTAATAAATTAGCTTTCAACTAATCAAAAATAATATTTTTTTTAATCAAAAATAATATTTTTTTCTAAAAAAAATATTATTCAATTTTATAAAGTGAAGTTTTTTTTTTATCAGTAAGATAAGATTGTATTGATTTTAAAGAAAGTTTTTACATTTAGAAGCCCCTGACATTGGGTGATGAGAGCCCTGACCCTACATTGTTTCAACATTCGTCCATAGAAGCACAAAAAGGTTGCCATAGAAGGCAAAAAGACCCATACTATTCGACTACATACAACATTAGCTACTAACACCCATCGACCATACACAACCAGACATATAATGTAACTAACAAAGAGCCAAAAACTAAAGACCTCCACCTATTTACCACACATTTTTTGTGCAAAGACATGAAACTCCTGCTTCTAGGCCGAACTTGTCACAGCAACCACGCGACTCTTCTTCCTCAGAAACTCGGCATCTGCGCTGGCTAGTCTATGATGCTCCACCAGGGCCAACTAGTCACATCTAGAAGAAAGGGATAGTATTTAACCAATGTGTCCTCCAGGTCCTCCAGTGATTTTTCCAAACCCACTAGCAAATCTGCTCTGAACAAGTGCTTCATAATCGCTCTTGCATCAACCTTCGAAACCCCAACATCTAAGAGCCCCGCTAAGACGCGTGAAGAGATGTAGGAATTCAACTGGTATCCTTCCACTCCAGCCATAAAATCCTTCCCAACCACACATTTTATTGCAGCAAACATAAGATAGTACAGACGACAAATAACCCTACAAAGTCAAAGCAAGGAAATGGGACCAAGAAAGGTCGCATGCCTTTTAGAGCTTCGCAATTGAATGGGGGTGACCATCTCTCCCATCTCTAACTCTAACGCTAAAACCAGAAGAATAAACCTTCCCATTACCAACCCAACCACAAATGCCTGAGGAGGTGATAGAGAGCCAAAGTTTAATAACCTTGAAAAACCAACCCACTACCAAAAATGATGACCGGGTGGCGAGCCATGGAGAGAATGAGGCTGGCGACAAGACGTGATTTGAATGTTCACCCGCTCCATTTAATTATAATACGAACACCCATAGAAGCCTCCAGAACACCGATGGCTCACTTGTCCGACAACCTCTGATGTGTCTGCCACGTCCACCCATCAATGGTGGAGTGGCATCCTCCCATCTACCCAATTTTATAAAGTGAAGTTGCTAAATATTTAATTTTATAAATTATAAAAAATATTTCTCCTCAATATGATTGGCTAAGAAGTTTTGTATGTTATTGACAGATTTCGAGGAAAAGTGAAAATGAACTATTATTTTGCCTACTTTTAAGAAAACTGAACTATTATTTTGCCTATTTTTTAGAAAATTGAACTATTAGATTGCCTATGTTTAAGAAACCAAATTTCCTATATTCAGCTTTACTATATTTACTATATTTGAAAACAAAAGCACTATAACGCAAAAATGTGTACTAATAATAGTGCATAATAGTGTGTGAATATCATTTTTTCACTTTTTATTCACACCACAACTCATCGGTAAGATTTTGCATTTGTCCTTTGCTAATATTTATAATATCTTTTTAATTCTTAGAATTTTAATATATAATATAATTGATTATTATATAATAAATTCATTTTTATTAATACTATATTTTTATTATGAAATTTAAATTATATAAATAATATATTGTATTTGTATTGTAAATTTTTATTATATTTATTAATATGATATTATGTTATCTTTAAGTTTTATTAATGTAATATTATATTTTATTTAAATTGTTTTATATTTGTATTTATATTACATTACTAGTATACATATTATTATTTAACAAAATTATTATATAAATTTTATGTTGAAATAATTATTGTTTTATTCTTTCTTATAATTATTTATTTTATTTATTTTTTATTTAAAATAAAATAATTTTAAAAATTATTCTTTAGATTTATATTATATAATTAATAAATATTATTTTTAATATAATATAATAAATTTATTTTATATTATAGATATTAACATAATTATTAAATAATTTTATTTTTTTTAAATGTGAGATGGTGCGTTCTACTCTGAAATTCTCCGCAACTCCTACAACCTTTGTGTGCCCCAAATTGGAACATTGCAAACTATCATCTGAGACAGGCCAAGGCTTGGTGGGTTCTATGGGGGTCTCGCCTGTTCTTGCTTGCCTTAAGGCAGATTTTAGGGCTCCTCCTATCGTGTGTGTTCCCTCACGGGATGAGAAATTTGGTTTTATGTTGGGCTCATGGAGCACGGTGGATGTTGGTTTACATCTGGATGTTGGTGGTAAGCGAACGATGATTTTCCCTTCTCCCTCAACAGCGACTAGCACTCTGAATAGGGGTTTTGGATGTGTGTCTGGGGGTGGCTCAAAGATGAGTTTCGCAACTGCCCTAGCTAGGCGCCCTCCTTCTCGGTGAAGCATTCTCCATGTGGTGGCAGTAAACCCTGGATCGGGGGTTTCTGGAGCATCTCCTCCCATGCATAAATCTGATACCTCTTTATCTTATGGTGGTGCTCTTGTGAGCCCTCCCTTTGTTGTTCAACACTCGGCCTCTGTTCCAAAGATCTGCCTTGATGATTTGGCCTGCGACAAAGAAGAATTTATGGTGGAACATGCTCTTATTTGTCGATTTACAAAGGTTTGGCCTAAACTTTGTGACCTTCATTCTTGGATTGATGTAAATTGGAAAGATTATCTCCAAGATGAAATTAGCATATACCCATGTGCGAAGGGGTTCTTTATTTTAGAATTTGAATCTATGGATGACAAGCAAATGGTGCTCAACTTCGGCCCGTGGTTTTTCCATGAAATTTTTTTATGCATGAAGCCCTGGTTCCCCTCATTTGATCCACGTACAGAGACTTTTTCAACAACATTTTTATGGATATGTTTACCCTACCTCCCATTGCAGTTATGGGAAATTGGTTGACTAAAGGTGATTAGCAATGGACTGGGGAAATATCAAGGCCTCTCAAAGGAGACAATCAATTATGAAAATTTGACATTTGCTCACTTATGTGTTGAGATGGATGTTTCAAAAGGACTTCCAGCTGATATTTATCTCAAAGTTGGAAAGAGACGTTGGTACCAGCTAATAGATTATGAAAAGATAGCATTCAGATGTAGATTTTGCTTTGCCACAAACCATGGTACCACTCAGTGCAAGCGAAAACATGTTGGGGTGCATGCTAATGATGCTCCTATTCATAAACCCTCTTGGTGGGAAGGGGCTAAATCTTTCCATTATGCAATTTCTCCTCCTTCAAAGACTACAACTCCTTCCAATCCCACTTCTTAGTGCTCAATTCTTGTCCCATCCCCCAACTTGGTGGTTGCTAGCATGATAGATCCTTCCCTTCTATTGGTGGATGACAACACTTCATCTTCCCCTCTTGTGATCGTTTCTCAAGATAAATGCTTTGACGCTTGCACTGCCAATGTAGACATGTCTTCTCCACATATCACACAGTTGGGCCTCCTTAATAAGGTTGAGGTTTCCACTCTCTCGCCTACTGCCACCCATAACGATGCAATGAAGAATGAGCGTGAGTGTATTGATCCTTATTCAGCCTCTGGGATAGAATAGGATTGGACTAAAGTTAGGCGAAAGAGATCTCTTCACTCTATCTGAATGGCATTAAGGTCTGCAAAGAAATAGTTTTAAGGTTTATCATGCTTTGGGTTTGATCTACCCATTTTTTGGTCCTTTTGTGTTGCACCCTGTTATCAGGGCATGCATTTATGCTCTTTCTAGATTTGTATTTTAAGGGAGTTGTCCCCTTGACAACACTTACATATAAAAAAAAAACATAATTATTAAATAAATTTTATATTTATAAAATCATTATTTTACTATCATTTATTTATTTTATTTTGTTTGATATTTATAATATCTTTATAATATTTAAAATTTTAATATATAATTGATTTTTAGTAATGTTATATCATATTATAAGAACATTTATAATGATAATCAATTAGTTTTTGCATGCCTATAATTTAGGAGTAGCATTCTGAATAAACAACCATCACTACTAAACAACCAAAACAAATAAAAAAAATGATATTCAAAACTAAAATATAATAATTAATAAAATTTGCATTTAATTTTATTCACCTTATTTAAACTTACATATATTTTATTTAACTCTGCATGCCTATAATTTAGGAGTAGCATGTTGAATAAACAACCATCACTACTAAACAACCAAAACAAATAAAAAAAATGATAGTCAAAACTAAAATATAATAATTAACAAAAATTGCATTTAATTTTATTCACCTCATTTAAACTCGCCACTACGTGGCACTTGTTTGATTTTGTAGGTAGACCCTTTTTTTTTGTTTCATTAGTCTACTTGTTCTAATTTCAATTATTTGGGGTAATTTAGGTAACAACTTTTTCTTCTATGAAATATTAGATGTTTTATATAAGTAATTATTATTGTTGATCTTTTCATTTATATGACGTCGAGGAAGTTTTAATATAAATTTTGTAGACTAATACATTTCATTTAAATATTGTGTACAAAGTTTGATATTGTATATTTATGAAATGAGAAATTTGAAATTATTTGATTAAAATATTCAAAGTGTAAAATTGTATTCTTAATGTTTTTTTCTATCTATTTTGACTGTTGTCTATTATATAATAGTTTAGTATTTAGTTTGTCTATTTTCAAGTGAGAATTGGCATTCAATTTGAATCAAAATTAAATCTAATTTCATATTCTTCAAGGATCTAGATCTATCCCTTAATCTTCTTGCTCCCAATCCCACGTCAAGCTTGGTCATGTAGTCTTGAACTTGACTCAAGACCTCTAGTGTGATTACCCCCATTTTCCAAAATCAAACTTAAGTATTTTCCCAAGCCAACCTAGTTCTAATTTAAATCAAGCATGAAATATTCAAATTTGAATATTTAGGTGTTGTATTGAAAGACAAAATTATAAATCACTTAGATTGAGAGCACGGTCATGAAATAACATTATATTACCATTACAAAAGTATCACATTGGCTACATCAGCATCTACATACATAAGGATAAATACACAAGTATTTTGCATTTTTTGTAGTATGCCTTCAATCTTGTTCAAATAGTATAGAATTTGTACATAGGATCTCAGTGCAATCAAGACAACTCACAAATAGTATGCCTACAATATTATTCTAATAGTTATTTTTAGCACCATTGAGTCTAGTTTTACAAAGGTAAGCAAAATTTCAAAGAAGCGAGATACAAGGTTTAAGGTCATGAATGTAGGGATCAAGGTCACTTGTATAGGTTTGACAAGTTTAACATAGAACAATTCATTTCTCAAATTTTCAAAGCTTGAATGAGATAGTTGTTATGCCTTGCATAACCACCCCATTTTAAATTTGATTAAAATGGGACCCCTTCCCCCCCTCTTTTGCTCTAAATTCTGACATATTTTGGGCCTATGGATTTTATTGCTTTGATTGCTTTCAAGGTCCTTAGTTGTTCATCTCACCCATCTAAGTCGTTCCCCTAGGTTGCACATTGAAAACTTAAGTTTTAAGGCAAAGTTCAGGTTTTCACCTTGTTTCAAGATTTTTCGACCCATTTGGATTTTCCCGGATTCCATCGTAAACCCAACAAAGTAATTTCAACATTGGAAGTTCAAAGTTTCAGGCTCTTCGCAGAATTCCGCCTAGGCCGGATTTTTTCAGATTTCGCTTGGTCGTCGGGTTTCCAAATTTTGGGTCACTAAGACTTACCGATCGCTGTGAGTTTCTTAACTCTCTCCGCTCAGGTGGATCTCTCACCGATGTGTGCTCCCGAACGGTTTCCATGCCTTTCCTTTTTTGTCAATGCCTCAGTTTGATTCGAGTGGGGTTTTACGAAGCCCAATTCAATTTGACACGCTCTAAGTTGGTTGGTGAGTTTTTCCTTTATTGTATTAATCAAAGCTTGCTTAGGAGTGGTCCATTATTCATTGCAAACCCACTGTGAACCTTGTCGAGTGTATCCAAGTTCCATCTAGGTAATCTGAGCTTGCCCCTGTTGTTCATGGCGGAGGTCTTAGCAGTTGAATCTGGGGCATCACTGGTTTGTCATGCACTTTCGTTATTTGACTCCTCAAGTAGTCTGGATCCAAAGGGATAAATAAAAATCATGAATTAGATTCAAGTCGACCTCAAGAGATTCAAAATTCATCGAGTTTTGATCACTTCATGAAAAGTCGAGCGTGATGAAGGTTTTTTGGGATTCTGAAGACTCTGTGGAATTTCTGTGTCTTTGGATTTTCCCAGATTCCTTCATCTTCCCGTAAGTATGCTCTAAGGTCAGAATTTTGAGTCATCCACGGAATTCCGATCTGGCCAGATTTTTCTGGATTTTCTACCAAGCTTCGAGTGACTTGAAATTATTGACACAAGAATGATTTAGGTGATGAATGCTTGATATTCCATGCTTATTTTGATGGATTTCACAATGTTATATGCATTCCTTCTTCATTCAAATGATCTATTGGTGAACCTTATGCCTACTTCGAGATTCTTCG
>VDFB02344023.1:0-23447 GCA_007258455.2 Sequoia sempervirens
TCTAACATAAACTCCCAACAACATAAGATGCACTCAACAATTGTTTGCAACAACGACAACAATCTGCAAGAAGTATTCTTTTTTGTTCATTCAAAATCTCTTGGAAATTCAAGAATTACATAACATAACTAAAATTAAATGGTTGAGAGGCCATATGGGCTAATGAAAAGCATTACAAATCTAATTAAATTTGATATAAGTCAGTTAAAAACAACAAATATCAATCACAAATTAATCTCCTTCAATCTATCCTCTTCCTGTAGCTTCTAGCTCTGTCAACCTACAATCTCCAATGGAAATAACTACTGCAATAAACCAACAACCTTCAAGTATTTTGTTGTTGTCCAAACACCTTCAAACCTGCAAAAACATAGAGTCTTGGTATCCTTCTCCAAGAACTATGCCTCCCTCCCAAATCTAAAACAAGAACCACACCACAAATTGCATAAAATAAATTGATGCAGGAGCATCCAGGGTCGAGAACAATCTTGCATCATTTTATGTGTTTTTTGGTCGAATAAGGGCTGATCATGTTCATTGGAAAGACTTTGGATTATTGGCGGGACGTTTCTTCTAGTCCCAACAACATACTGATGATGGCAGTGAGTGAGTAGTATGTGAGTTACATCAGCGAGAGTATTACTTATCGACAGGAAAGCATCGTGTGTCCTAGCGACGGGTCGATATCTCTTTAGGAGTAGGAAGTGGGCTATGTTGGCAAGAGGCAGGCTAGTCGATGAGAGATCTGAAGAAGTCTCTTAGACATCCCAATTTGGTGTTGTTCTCATCAACGAGATAGAGTAGTGTCAGTGGGAGTTTGGCGAATGTCTCTTAGACGTTCTGAATGGGTGTGGTGGAGACATGCCAGCAAGAGTCAGGCTTGTTAGTAGGACTTTCATGGATGTCTCTTCGATAAGGTGTCTCTCAGCAATAGAATGGTGGTGGCGATGTTGATGTGACATATGGGGTTTGGTGTGACATCTCCTTATGTCTCTTCGACATTCTGGAAGTGATCCGATTGAGCTTGTCAATGTGACATGGTGGCGTCGAGGTGAGATCTTCCACTCTTGGCAATATCCCAATGGAGCAATGGAGTTATATCAGTGAGAGACCTTCATTTCAACAAGAATCAAGATGAGTCCCTTCGATACAATTATAAGGTGAGCCAAGTCGAGAGATCAAGGAGTTAGGAAACTTCACAACCCCATGACTTGGTTACAAAACTCTTGGAGTCCGTGACATGCCGATGGAGGTAGGGATTCAAATGGTGTGAGGGTTGATTGAACAGAGAGTTGGCAGGATGGATGAACCCAGTGGCAACACATGGCATGATAGCATTCGCTGATTCACATCGTTGTTGCTAATCGACCAGGTCAAACGAGTTTTACGGGCATGCAACGAATAACTGGAAAATGACTTACTGGGGAACGAATGAGAATGCAATTGTGGAAGTCTATGTAACTATCAGGAAAATCTAAGTGACCATTGGACAACATGGTGGTACCATGACAACAGGAGAGAAGAATGTGAAGGTCGACTAGGAGAATTAGAACAATATATGAAGTTGAAGGAATACAAGCACACGCAGAGCCAGGAGTTTTGGAATTGCAGGTGTATGGGGAGATGGTGGAGTAGCCCAAAGGATATGAGTAGGTGGAGTAGAGAAGAAAGTAGATCTCTTGCTAGTGAGTGTAGAGTAGAGAACAAAAAAGCTCATATCTGCAATTAGGTAGACGACTGTAGTGAGGTAGCCCATGTGATGGCATCGTAATTATGTAATATCATTTTCATTAATAAAATTAAGTGTTTGCTTCATTTTTTGTGCAAACCTGTGTTGTTGTGTGGGTATGAGCTTGTAAGGGGTAGACTTGAGAGTTGCTTCTTCATCAATGGTATCAGTGTCAGTTGTCTTGAGTCTATAATAGAGCACCGAATGTGTGGCAGTTGCAGCAGGGCCTGTGAGTGTGGGTTGAAGCCAAAAGACTTGCGAGTGATGAGCTGAGAAGAGTTGTGGAAAGCATGTTTGTTGCAGGCATGAAAGAGGGTCTGTAACTACTATCCTCCAATAGAGATAAAGCTGGGTAGAAGGTGTAGACACATAAAAATGACCTAGGCCTGCAAGCTCTATTTTACCACTTTCGTCCTAGCATAATTATGACATTTAATTATGTCCTAGTCCACATTCCACTGTTAATTAAATAATTCATAATTATTTAATTAATTCATGTATGTTTATTCTTCATGATTATTAAATAAATAAATTATATTTATTTATTCAATACGTCATTAATTGTCTAAAGTCTTCCTTCAATTAAATAAATTTATTAATTTATTTAATTACCTTTATTCATTTATGTCTTCCTGGTTATTAAATAAATGAATTTTATTTATTTATTTAATATGTCACTAATTCTCATAATTAAATGAATTTATTAATTTATTTAATTACCGATCATTATCCTCTAAATTAAATAATTATGTTTAATTATTTAATTACCTAATTTAACATTTCTCTCATTTTAAATAAATGAATTATTTAAAATGATTTTGTTTTATGAACTATCACTCCATTTTAGTGAATAATCTGAAAAAGATTATTTATTGTCACACAAAATCCATATTTTGAATTTATTTAATTCAAAAAGACAATCTTCTTCCAAAAATCAAGTAATTGAGCAAATTATTGATTTTTCAGATTTGCTTTTCAGTCCAACTCTTATCTTCTTGATTTTTCAAATCTCATAAATCAAGCAGTTTTTATCTTCTTGATTTTCGAAAATCTTTATCTTTTTGGCTAATTATCATATTTATTCTCAACCGCCGATTTTATTTTCTCAAATGACATCTTGACCACTCATTTAATAATTTTTCCCTAACCCTAATTAGGGATTGTCACATGAAATCTTGTCGACTGATTTTAGGCTTTGTCAGCTTTCAATCTCGTTCGTCTGTCCAAAATTGCATTTTCTATAAAATGCCAATTTGCTCATATTTTTGACACCACTTCATTATTATAGACATTTATGCTTAGAAATTAATTGCATACTTTGCATTTAGCTTATTTGATTTGATTACTTGTTGAATCATAGGCATAGTCATTTGTCATAGGCATAGGCATAGGCATAGTCTTTATTTAAATCCTTCAAAACTTGCATAGGACATTGTCGTAGTCAAATTGCTCACACACTCGATCTGAGGGAAACATCATATGCTGCAAGCTAGGAGGTGCTATGGAGGTGAATCATGGAAGCTTCAACGAATATCTAGTATAATCGTTCTTGTTTTAGTTTTCATTGTTCTTGATATTTTTTTTGGGTTTTGTACTTTGATATTTGATAATCTAATCTTTAGAAAATAACCCTTAGATACAGAAGGTGTAGAGTTCCTCCACTGAGAGAAGGTGGGTAGAGGAAGCATCTTCCAGAGTCTTTGTTGGGTAGAGGATGGTTGTGTGATTGAGGCATTTCTTGAAGTTGTGAGTAGATCGTTGAATGCAAGGCAGTTCACATATGCAAACTTGAGGGTTTGAAGGTTTATTAGAGCATTGAGAGTGTGTGTGGATAACATCTAAAGGTGTTGAAGATTTGTAAACAGATCACTGAATGGAGGCAGTTTACATTTGTGTGACCTGAGGGTTGAATAGTTGTGTTGATTACAATTTTGAGAGGATTTGAAAACATGTCAAAGAGAAAGGGAATTTCTATTAGATGGATTCTAAGAAATCCCAGATTAGAGGAAATTAGGAAAATATTTCAGGAAAGAGAATTGGTAGAGTTGAAGCAACAACTAAAAGAATTGGAGGATGAGGTTAGAGGTTGGAAACAAAAGAAGCCAAGAGCTAAAGATATATTTTATCTTTCTAATGATGTTTTGACTACAGAAAAGAAAGAGGTTGCAGTAAAGTGTCATGCATATGACATCGAGGAAGAGGATGTATAAGTTGAGGAACCAAAACTTGAAATTGAAGGATGTTTATTGGCAGACATGAGGGAAGTAGGTCCAAAGATGGTAGAAACCACTGAAAGGTGGAGAGAAATGGAAGACCTTGAAGAAGAGGAAACTCAAGTGGAAATGGTTGAAGAGAAGAGTGCTAATGAAGGAATAATTGCAGCAGTTGAGGATGAGGATCCAGTGTTCAACGAAGAACCTGATGAAGATCAAGAGCTTCTTGAGGAAGAGATCATAGAGATAGAGAGGTTGTTCAATGCAACAACAAAGAAAATGGCATTTGGTAGTAGGGAAAATGATGTCATGACAAAAAGTCACTGAGGATAGAAAGGATGAAGAAACCCAAGTGGTAGAGGTTGGAGAGAAGGAAGTAAAGGATTGGTCCTTTAATTACACAACTAATGTTGGTGTGAATGCGGATGAGGAAGTGATTGTAACTAGAAAATGTCTTTTAGAAGGAATACAGAGAGAGAAATACAATGTTGTACCCAAGAATGATGATGGATAAGTAGATACATCATTACCAGAGAAGGAGGTAATGCATAATTTTTTTCATGTTGAGTCAATGAATGCATATGAAAGGGTTCAAAATGATTGGTATGCAAAGAGGGATTTGCATGGTGATGCAAAGTTAAGTGCAGATGCAAATTGGTGGTGGACAGATTGTGGTGGTTTGAATCCCACAAGATCAGAGGTGAATGAGAGATGCACTTGGAGGAGGTGGTTGGGATCTGGTGGATTTGATTCCACATACAGGAGGTTGAGTGCAGAGAAAATTTCTTAGAGGAGGAGGTTGCTTGTTCTAGCCAAGTGTTGGAAGAGGAGAAAGAAGAAATCAATGAGGGTACCAATTTCAACAATGGGGTTGGCTGAGGATTGTATGCAGCCTAAAAGGGTGGTATTACCACTCAACCCTATTTTGTGAATCCATGTTCACAAAATTCTTCCTACTCTGGGTGTCTGATGCAGGAGCATCCAAGGTCAAGAAAAATCTTGCATAATTTTATGTGTTGTTTGGTCGAATAAGGGATGATCATCTTCATCAGCAAGACTTTGGTTTATCGACTGGATGTTTCTTCTAGTCCCAACAACATATCGATGATGACAGTGAGTGAGCATTGTGTGAGTTACATCGGCGGGAGGATTACTTATCAGTAGGACAACATCTGGTGTCCTAGTGACATGTCGATATCTCTTTAGGAGTAGGCAGTGGGCTATGTCAGCAAGATGAAAGCTAGTCAATGAGATATTTGAAGTAGTCTCTTAGACATCCCAATTTGGTGTTGTTGTTCTCATCAGTGAGACAAAGCAGTGTCAGTGGGAGTTTGGTGGATGTCTCTTAGACATTCTGATGGGTGCGGTGGAGACATGTCGACAAGAGTTAGGCTTGTGGGTAGGATTTTTGTGGATGTCTCTTCGACAAGGACGATCTCAATGATAGAATGGTGGTGGAAATGTTGATGTGACATACGGGGTTTGGTGTGACATCTCCTTATGTCTCTTTGATATTCTGGAAGTGATCTGATTGAGCTTGTCGATGTGACATGGTGGCGTCAGGGTGAGATCTTATAGAGTCTTGGCGATATCCCAATGGAGTGATGGAGTTATATCAGCGGGAGACCTTCATTTCAGCAAGACTCAACAATGAGTCCCTTCGATACAATGATAAGGTGAGCCAAGTTAGGAGATCAGGGAGTTAGGAAACTTCACAACCCCGCGACTTGGTTACAAAAATCTTGGAGTCCGCGAAAAGACAATGGAGGTAGGGATCTGAATGGTGCAAGGGTTGACTAAACAGAGAGTTGGAAAGATGGACAAACTCAGTGGTGACACATGGCATGATAGCATTCATCGATTCACACCGTTGTTGCTAATCGACTAGGTCAAACAAGTTTTACGGGCATGCAACGAATGACTAGAAAATGACTTATTGGGGAACGAATGAGAACGTAGTCATGAAAATCTATGTAACTGTCAAGAAAATATGAGTGACCATTGGACAACATGGTGGTATCATGACAACAGGAGAGAAGAACGTGGAGGTTGACTAGGAGAATTAGAACAATAAATGAAGTTGAAGGAATACAAACACAGGTAGAGCCTAGAGTGTTGGAGTTGCAGGTGTGTGGGGAGATGGTGGAGTATCCTGAAGGAGATAAGTACGTGGAGCAGAGAAGAAAGTAGATCTCTTGTTGGTGAGTGTAGAGTGGAGAATGGAAAAGCTTAGATCTGCAATTAGGCAGGCGGTTGTAGTGAGGTAGCCCATGTGATGACATTGTAATTATGTAATGTCATTTTCATTAATAAAAGAAAGTGTTTGCTTCATTTTGTTGTGCAAACCTATGTTGTTGTGTGAGTATGAGCTTGTAAGGGGCAGACTTGAGAGTTGCTCCTTCATCATAAATGCAAGAAGGAAGCATAGGATTTATGTTAGATCATAAATAAAATAAAATTACAACATCAAATTCTTCATCATCTAGGATTTTTGATTACATAATATGCAAAAAATTGGAGTCACAATCCTCTGGAAAATCTAACAACATCATGTTATGCAAAACTTCAACTCCAAAAAGTCAACTTCTGATTGTGACAAGGCATCAATATATATAATTTTGAGGATGAGAATATCACTATGGTATTCCAAAAGAACATGCATATACCTCCTTGGAAAACCAACAACCCTTTTGAGAATAATTCATGAAAATAGTGAAAATTATTTATTGCTCGCATAGCCCTCACATGGGTGCCTAACTCGTGGCCAATCAAATTTGGTCAATCCAGTGTGCTTCATTATTCTCCAATGGATTTGATAGCTCTAAGAAAGAACATGCACCAACATGCAAACTTGGGCGCCCCAACATGCAAGAGCATGCAAATCATACAAATTAACATGTAAGGACATACATTAATGAGTGGTACCCACCTTGAAAATGGATTCCTAAACTAGAATATTCCTTTGGGATGCCCTTGAAACATTTACCAAAGTAAATCCACCTCCAAAATTACAATTACAAATTACCATAGGGGGAAATTATAATATTTGGAAATTAAAATAATTAATTCCCCACCCATTAGCCCTTATTGAAAATACAAAACAAAGCGAGGAAATATTTTTGGCTGACATAAAATTGTTGATGACCATGGATGCTCTTGCATAAAATTTCAACCCTAGGATAATGAAGAGTTAGAATGAAAAAGTGCAAGTCATATACGACTTCATATATTCTTTTGTAATTTGTCTCACATGATTTTGAGAGGGACACATTTTTATATTCCCCTACCCATTAAATATATAAATATGTAATTGTAACTAATTTAAAAGGGTTGAAAACCTATTTTGAAATCAATACAATTCATTTTTTCTACTTGAATTTTATTTATCTTTTATTTTTATAGTTTTTTAATCTTTAAGCATGTATCTCTTATTGGTGTCCTATTGATGGTAATATACTTTGTGTGGTCAACTTGAGTACATTTGTGTAGTTCAAAGATTAGATATTGATAATGCACCTTTGGCTATGGGAATTGTTTCTTTGACTTGCACTATGAATAAGGTGGTCGAGGTGTTGACTTTCATGGTTTATGTGTCCCTTTGAATATTATATCATCTTGTGGGTTGATTATGGTATTTTGGGTCATGCTAATAGTGGTACTAAATTAAGTATTTCTATTCAAAAAATGATGCATGGAGTTTAGGAATAATAGGCTTAGGCTTTATAACTTTTATCTTATCACCCTTTTTTCTATAATTTTTTATCCCATTATTAGAATAGTCTTACTTAGCTATAATTTTAGTTTTTTTTTTTTTTTTTAGTGTTAGGTTTTACAAAGTGTAAAGATGATGAATTATTTTGAACAAAAGGTAGAAAATTAAAGTGTTTTTTCCAACTTTTATGTATTGTAATTCTAATTTTGAGGTTTATGCACTGTTGTGAAGTTTTCAATTGCCATTTCTTTCAAGTTGAGATTGCAATTATTTGTGTTAAGTTTAAATCTACAAATTAAATTTTAAATAAGTTTATGAGAATAAATCTAAACATGATTAAAAGAGAAACAAATCCTAGGCTCTCTTAGACATTAAGAGTAATACTGACATTTAATTCATCTTTCGTATGCTATAGGTGATCATTTAAATTATTCACTTCAAGGGTTTCCATATTAACTATTAGAAAATGACTCTTGATTCTTTTATTTAATTTTCCTTGTCCTAATCCAACAATCACTTCTTTTGAATGATGAATTTATTATTTTAATCAATTTATATAAAAAATAAAATAAGTTAAACATCACAACAATATATTTACAATGTGACTAAAAGTGTACATAAAGATAGATGAATAGATATATACTTTTTTATATATATTGAATAAACAATAATATTTAAAATGAAAGGAAAAAAGAGATCATTTTATATACGTTACCAAGACACATCCTTGGAATAAGGTCCTTTTATTAGTTCCTGCCGACAGCAGGATAACTTATGCATTCATTCAATTCAATTTTTTTGTCTTGACAGTGACAACCTCACCAATGAAAAACTGGAATTTAAATGTTGACCACTGAATCTATATAGTCTATATTAAATTGTTAGGTTTTCAATAAATACAATATGCTTTTATCTTTTTTCCTACTGGTTGGTGCTGTGAATAGTCAGTGATAAAAATAGAGTTTTAATTTTACAAATTACAAAAAATTTAAAGCTTATTATTAATTACATGACAATAAATCAAGCCCTTTTAATATCCATATGACAATAAATCAAGCCCTTTTCAACAAATTTTAAGACAAAGTTTTGGATTTTATTCTCATCAAATTTTCAACCCAAATTACCAATCGGCAGGAACGTGACGCAACTGCGTCTCTTGTTTATAAAAAAATGCTATGCCTACATGCTTGCTTAAAAAGAAATTGACCTTTTTGTAAAATAAGCTTAAGCTTGTTTGTTATGTATTTATTTTTTATGCAAACTTATCTAAGAGGGAAACAAATAATATTTGTATTTTAAAAAGATTTAACATAAGATGATATTTGTGGAGAAAAGTATGGTTAATATATAATAACACCTTCACATTTTCCCACACTAATATTGTATTCCAAAGAAAATGATCACTTTAAGGTGGGGTTACTAGAAGATCTTTATAAACCCACGTGGCCTCCAACCCTTGTACCAAATTTTCACACTATTGAAAGGATGCCATTTGTGTAAGGTCCACATGCCCTCTTTATCTATCTTTCTTGGGATAAGATTTAAATAAAATATCTTTATTGGAAATTTTTAAGAGAACCAATCAAATTAGACTTACAAGTTGTAAAGTGGCTGGTTCGAACTTCCCAACCTATCATTTTCAAGACAAATTGTACACTATTATTAAGTGAATTATTGAAGAGTATAGGTACATGAAGCATCTAGTCAAATGTCCAATGGGTTAGTCACATTCCTTATGAACCTTCCACATTTTATTGAATTTTTAATCTATAAAATCCAAAGTACTATGTAGGTAGTTAAATATCTAATCACTTTTTAGCATATATTTGTTTTCATTATAGAAACTCAATTATTTTAGCTAAAGATTTGATTTGGTATTTTTAGGGATTTGATTGAAGGAAGACATATTCTTTATCATAAATAAACATATGATCACACCATCATATTTTTATATATAAAACTATTCAAATAGTGAAAATAAATTGAAGGAAAACATCCAAATATTTATGGAGATCATGTATGTGCATCCAAATCAAATTCAAACGTGTGTAAGTATGAAATTTATATCACAATTATAGAAAGAACCTGCAATAATAAATAATAAATTTATTAATTTCAAAACTTTCATTTGAACGTTACTAAATTTCTTGAACATCAACAAATCACTTTTAACATCTATCATAATATATTGATATCATAACATGGCCTTTCTATGTAAGTAACACCTTTGACCTTTGTAATGCTGACCTTTGATATTAATATATTTTAATGGCTTGCCATTTTTATCACACACACACACACACACACACAGATATATATATATATATATATATATATATATATATCAAATAGTTTTCAATTAAATATCTTTATTTTATTTAATTTTTCACATTTATTTACCATCTGTATTTAATCTTAAAATATTTACTATTAATTATATATGTTTAATTATTCAAATTAAAATTGATTATATAAAAGAAATTTTATCCTCCCTTCCACAAATTCATATATAATCTATCATCATATAATCTTGTTTGAATTAAATGTCAACTTTCTAATATGTGAAAGTGTGACAAGTTGTATATTAAATCACATCTCCTTTGATTTTGTGTCTCATACAAACACAATATCTTTATTTCTAATTATAATCATTGGATCATGCTATGAATGAGGAGTATTCTTCATTAATGAGGAAATCACACATGGGATTTGGTTTCTCTTCCTCTGAGGAGAAAGATGATTCGATGCAAGTGGGTATATTGCACCAAGTATGCAACTGATGGTTATGTTGAGTGATATAATGCATCTCTTGTTGCTAAAGGTTTTTTGTAGGTTGAGGGTATTGACTACTTCGATACATTTTCCCATCTAACCAAAATGGACTCTATTCATCTTTTCATTTCTCTATTTGCATCTCAAGGTTGGCCTATTTACCAAATGAATGTGAAGAGTGCCTTCTTGCACAATGATCGTTATGATTCCAAATCTACATGGAGTAGCCTCTAGATTTCATGCAAGACTCTTGTCTTGTTTCATGGCTATGGCATTCTTTGTATGGTCTCAAACAAGCCCCTAGGGCTTGGTATGAGAAGATAAATGGTTTCTTTCTTACATTTGGTTTCACATATTACCACTCTGATAACATAGTGTATATTCATAGACATGGAGCTCATATTTTGATATTATTCTTGTATGTAGATTATTCAATTCTCACAAGTAACTCCTTCATGCTTTAGGATATAAGTTATCCATTGATGGAGCAATTTGACATGATATATCTTGGGCTTCTACATTTATTTCTTGGTCTATAAGTTATTCAGTCTTATGAGGGTATCTACATTAATTAGTAGCAGTATGCCATTGATTGGCTTCTTCATTTTAGCATGGTTGATTATAAGACATCTCCTACGCCATTTCAAATATGTGTTACATTGATTACCACTTGTACCACACCTAGAATTGATGACACCAAGTGTATATAAAGTTGGTGGGAAATATCTTATATTTGACACACTCATGTCATGATATCACCTTTATTATTGGGCTTTCCTTCCATTTTCCCCATGATCCTCATGAGAGTTGCTAGAAGGTATCCAAGTGGATTTTGAGGTATATTAGGGGTAATACACACCAAAAGCTTCATAGATAGTAGGCTCTATTTACTCAAATTGGGCAAGTGATGTTAACTAAGTATCAAGGTTTATTTCTTGCTAGCCATTAGATGTTATGGATTTGAAAGATTGTTATATAGTTTAGTCTACCACCTAATAGTCTTACACTTCTTTATTGTGATTACCATAGTGACATATAAATTACATGCAACCGAATTGAGCATAAGAGGATGAAGCACATCAAGATACACATACATTTCATTCAATAGCTCATCCATGATGGTCATCTCTCCTTAGATTATCTTCCTTTTGAGGAGAAATTTGTAGACATCTTCACTAAATTTTTGGCATCACCTTGTTATCTTTAGTTATAATTGTTGCTTGGGGTGAATGAAGTTGTCATTGGGAGGTTCTTCTTGAGTCCATATTTTTACATCTCTTTTCTGGAGAGGATATTTTATCCTTTTATTTATTTTTAAAGATTTTCTCATTTATACATGGGTACCTCATTAGGCTTAGTTATCAAGATCATTTCTTTCTTTTTTTTCCATGCATTCGTTGGTGTGAAAGTGGCCACTTTATCTAACCACTTAGAATTTAGGACCTATTCAAACCTTAGTCGTAATATTATTTAGGTTGTTTTTATTTTGTCTTAATTTGTAAGATTACGACACTTGGCACAATCATGTTAGATTGGGGATTTTTCCCTTGCTAATAAAGCAAGGTTATTTTCTTTCATTGCATCGCTATGTAATTTATTTTTTTGAGGCATAATAGTAATCTTCTTTGCAACTATCAATTATGGAAGGATTTTCGGCTTTTGTTGGTAGATTTTTGTACGTGGGATTTTATCAATTCTCCATTATTTACTTGTTAGACTGTCCCTTATGTGAAATATTCTTTATTAATTCAACAATAACAATATTCTTCTTCTTTATAATGTGTGTCAAGTGATCTATTTGTTGTTTCAAATATTTATGTTTATCACAACTAGCAATTTTGCAATAATAAAATTTGACCTTCTATTTCTTAGTTTAGTTTCCTTTTGAAGAAGAGGTCTCACTAGTTTCTTTTAAGGTATCTATTTTTTTACCCTTTTTCTCCTTGCCATTTTTTCATTCCCTATCCTTATTACCTTATTCTTTATGCTCTTTTGTGTCTTGGTTAAGAATTAGGGTATGCAACTTAGAGGAATTGAGAGTGCCAATTTTGATGATCTTATCCTATTCCATAGTGAGGGAGAAAGAAAATTAATCCGAAGATGGCATGGTGAATTGAGTACTAAGATCATTATCGATGGTGTATAAGGTAAAAACAAAAAGTAAATCATTAGAACTAAGCTTAGAGAGAATATTGAGGACTAGTTTCTCATCTTGTTTTTCAATTCCATATTTCTTCAACTATGATATTAGTGATTTTAATTTCATGAGGAATTTATAAATGGTGTCAAAATTGTCTAGACTCAATCTAAGGAGCTCATTTTCTAATTGATGGCATCTTATAGAATCTTGAGTCCCAGAAACAAAGTTTCAAATTCACTATGGATTTTATTTGGAGAACTAAAAGATTCAATATGAAATAGGAGATTGAAAGAACCAAACAAGCATAGTGTTTCATAAGCCTCACATTTCGTAAACCACTTAGATTTTTTTTCTTGAGGGGTCTTCTTGAGTCCTCATTCCTTCACATTTTACATCTCTTTTTTGGAGTGGATTTTTTCCCGTGATGTTTTCTCCTTTTCTTTGATTATGAAAGATTTTTTAATTCATACATGAGTACCATATTAGGCCTAGTTTTTAGGATCCATTTTGTTCCTTTCCATGCATTATTTTGAATCCTCCCTAAGTTGCACTTAAGGGGTTATGTTGGTGTGAACATAGTACTTCATCTAACCACTTATAATTTAGGACCTATTTGTTATGAAACAACACTAAAATTTGTGAAGATCTTCATGCCTTTCCTTAGACAAACTTCACTTTGGGATGCTTACCAAAAATGTAGCCCTGAAAAAAACCTTAAAAAATGTGAAGATAAGGCAACCTTGTAACCATGCCTTATTAGCTTAGCTACTGCAAGTAGTGGTAGTTAAGATTTCCAAATTTCTTATGCCATAACTTATTTCATTGAGTTTAGTGAGTGCACCAATTGAAGGACCAAGAACAAAGTGATAAAAGAGATAAATTTGACACTAATGATTTTATCTCCCCATTCTAACTATACAACCATTATGCACATAATTGATAACCATTAAATAAAGAGTGAACTAAACTTGATTCCTTGAACTATTGTGAATGATCTAATAAATTTATAGGAGACTTTTCCCCTAGATGACTCTTCATGTAAATGATTATTTGAATAACTCAATAATAATGATTTTCTTCTTTTTTATATATTATGTGTCAAGTTATCACTATGTTTCTTTAAAAATTTATGTTCATCATGACCCAACCTTTTGCAATAGGCACATATAACCTTCTCTTTTTTAGACTTTTCACATTTAGAAGATGAGGTCGCTAAAGCTAATTTGGAGGTACTAGGTTTTTAATCCTTTTTCTCCTTCTTATCCTTATTTCTTGATCATTATTTTTTCTTTTGTGTCTTGGTTAAAAACTGGGGCATGTGGCATAAAGGAACTGAGAGTACCCATCTAGATTATCTTATATTTTCTTTGGTGAGAGTGGTGGCAAAGTCATCTAATGATGGTATTGTGAATTGAGCTCCTAGGGCACCTTTTGTGGCATAGAAGATAGGAATACAAATTTAATGTCCAAAATGAAGTTTGGAGAGAATTATAAAGATCAAGTAGGTGTCATCAAGTTTCAATTACACATAATTTTAACTACAACCTTATTGACTTCAATTTGGTGAGAAAATTTTGAATGGTATTAAAACTTATAGGAATCAAACTATTGAGTTCATTCTCTAATTGATGACCTCTCATGACATGATCTAGAACGCTAGATAAGCTATCAAAATTAGTCCAAACCCGATTGGGAGTATCTAAGGACAATATGAAATAGATGGTCAAGAGATTTAAACAAACACAAAAATCCATCGGCCTCATCACATTTGGTAAACCATTTAAATTTCTCTATGTTTGAAATAGGCTCCATCTTCATACCAATAGTAATTCTAAATAAATCCTTACTCCTTATCAATATTATAATTTTAGGTTCCATTCATAATATTTATATGGTGTAAGCAGAAAAATTGGTAATGAATCCATATTGTAGAAAAAAAGTGAGAAATTAGAAGAAAACAAAATAACACAACAATTTCCTATAGCTAATTACTAAAATCTCTACTCAATAATTATAATATTTGGCACTTTATGATTAATGTTTTCACAATGAAAAAAAAAGATTTACAAAAATTTATAGGGCTCAAATGCCAAAAATGTTGAAATTAAAATTTAGATACAAAATGAGAAGGAGAGCACCAACACAAAGTATGTAAGAAAATATGTACTTTAGAAAAGGACCCAAAAAGGAATTTTTTTGCACAAGATGTGGCCCTTGAAAGGTCTCAAAATGATAATTGTATTATAAAAGCTATGAGAACATTCAATTTCTATAAAATTAGAGTGTCAAATTAAAAATATCCACAACATTATTATTTTTAGATTGCAGGAATCAGTTAGCCTCCCCTATAAACTGTGGTGTGCTTGGTAAACTTTTTTCATGTGATCGATGATGCTGGCACGATACACCCTCTAATACCACAGGGGTAGGGGGAGACTAGCACTAGTGACCTCTTTCCTGCAATAGGATGCTTTAGCCAATTGAGCTAGCCCCCACCCCAATAATCACAACACTATGAAGAGCATAAAATTTTACCCTATTATTAAAAGGAGTATGCCAAAAAATTTCTCTATATGACCAAGAACAAGCTTCCCAAAGTTGTACTATTAGATTAAAATTTTCAATGGAGAGGTCTCTACCCTTGGTGACTAAAGGGTGATGCAAAGGTAATAATAATGGTGGTGGTGGTTGTGTGTGGTCTATGCTTTGGTAGTGACTATGCTAGAATTAGGTGACACTAAGGTAGGGGGATATTAGAGTGGCAAATGGGTGGTGAAGGATCAATGTTAGTATCAAAATAGTGCACTTGGGTGGTGGAATAATAATTTAAGGGTAGATATGGGTGGTGGACTATTGGTCTAGTGGTGACCATGTTATATAGTGAGGTCAAGAATCTAAATAGGGCTAGCTTAAGCCCAAAAATGGGGCTAACTAGGCCAAACCCCTAAGGCCAGAAACCTAAAAATTTGGTTGTGAGTAGCCTATTTGAGCCTCTAGATAGGCCACTAGGCCCAAAAAATTTATTATATTTAAAAAATTTATGAATACATAGTCATGTGGTAGATCTATAAAATGTACTTGGGACAAATTTTATTAAAGTTTTCACAAGTGAGATTTTGATGATTTTATAGTTTATTTATGTAGTGTTAGAAAATGTACTCCTTTACATTTCCACACGATGTTTGGGTCCCTTAATTAATTGGACTTCATTAAGCCTCTAATTGGCCCAATTATGCATCTACAAGACTAATTAATTACAAATTCTAAAAGGGGAATCGGTATTTAATTAATACAATTATCATTTTTAACACCTTGAAATGAATAGGTCTTGTCAATTTAGGTAAAGACCCATTCGCCCTTAGGCGAATGGGTCCCCTTGAGTTGCTAAATTCAAAATTTTAATAGTTTTTGGTGGCCTTTTTATGATTCAAAATTCAAATTTTAAGTGTCGGTTTGTAATGTTTAATTTTTGAGAAATTAGAAAATTACCTACAAATACAAGGTGTTTTTATCAAATTCAAATCTTAAGAGATCTATATTTTCAAGAGAGCTTCAATTCAAATTTCACAAGAGAAAATATTATTGTCAAAGGTGTTAAAGAGCAAATTTCTCAGTCATTTTTTGTAGCATTCAAGATCTCAAGCATCATGTCAAAGTTATCTCCATTCATGCATGTTTTTGGAGCTAACATTGGCATAAACCCATAAAAGTGGTTTACAATTCGAATGAGGAAGGAAAACTTGTAAAAAATGACCCCATGCCAAAAAATTTCATTCTGGGGGTTCGAATGAATTCATTGGTTTGAATGAACCAAAAAAGGGTTCGAGTGAACCCATTTAATGCAAGCACGACAAAAAACAAATGAAAACCCCTTTTGGGAAGGGGGTTCACTAGAACCCCTTTTCCCTGATTTTTGACCTTGTTCACAAAAAAAACCTAATTTTTTATGCTTCAAAGCTCGGGTTGAGGATGAAAATGGAGGAATCTTTACAAACCCAACTAGAATCAGGTAGTCCTCAGAATGAGCTATCCAACGAATATAATTTAATATGTTTTAGTTTTATTATGTATTTTTTTTAGTTTTATTAAACATAGGTTTTTCATCAAAATGAAGGTCTTTGTTCTTCACATGTGGAAAAATAGAAGATTATAAAAAAAAAATTGAAAAATATGAGTGCACCGGATATTGAAGTCCTTGATCCAAAAAAAAAAATTTGAATTTTGATATATACAAAAAAAAGTTACGTTATCTGGTCGCACTATGTGTAAATTGTAATTGGTTTGACTTGAAACTTGATTAAAGAAAAAATATTGAATAAAAATATCTAACCAAGTGGAAGCACTAGATATTAGAGTTAAAATCTAAATTCAAAAGAATTAGAATTTTATCCTTCATGGAAAAAAAAATTGTGTTATACGGTGTGCATCACTTTTTTAAAATGTTGTTTTCTGAAAAAAACCAGTTTTCGTGAGAGATGGAAAAAGAAATGAAATCTAATTCCAAAAATTTTGAATTTTTTTTTTAGAATCTATAGACAAAATGTGACGAGACTCTAGTTTGCATCATCTTCAAATTCCTCACAGTTTAGCTGCTATAGGTGCTTGAATGTGAAGATTTAGTTAAAAATAATAATTTAAGTGTCTAGTTTGGCCAAAAATTGTAAACCACTATCGTGGGATCACCCATTGTGATGTAGGTTTCAAGCATTCAAGTCAAGATTCAAGCATCAAAGATCAACATCCAATCAAGCCATTCATGCGAGATCAAGACCTTGGAGAGATGTGTTAAGTTTTAGTCCTTCAAGGATCTCAATTCAAGGGTTTGGTGAGTTGCAACATAACAAGTTTTCATTCATCATTCCTTTCATGTTTCATTTCATTTCAAGGTTTAATTATCAAAATAGGGTTTGACCAAGGAAAACCACCATTCACAAAAAAAAAAACAATGTTTCCCTCTTGTGTGTGTTGCAGATCTTAGGTTGAAGAAGGATTGAAGATTCATCAAAAGTGCAATTTTGCAAAGCTGTTAAAGTTGTCAACATTGTTGTCAAGCCACAAAAAATCAGATTCATAATTTATTTTCGGCTGACTGACAAGGAAACCTAGGGAAAACAAAAGATTAGATCCACCTCCAAAAAACTGTGAAATCAGATTTTGAACCCTTGAAACAAGAACCATTTGCCCTAGGGAAAATATGTCCCAGGAGGACACTTAGTAGAGGCTTTTGGTGATAGGTGCATAAATTTATACTCATCTCATATCTACCAAAAATTTGTGGTTTTTGATAGATTAAGGTTTTAAATTGATGATTCATGTTTTATATTGCATAATTACATTCATTTAGTATTTTTCATTTATCTCCCAAAAGTGCATTTTAGGTTGATTTACCTAGTCCTCAGTCATAAGGAAAAAAACAAGATCTCCATCAAGGTTGACTCACCTAAGGGTTGAAAGTAGGGAAATAGGTACATTACCCCCATTCAAAATTTACCTCACCTATTCCCCTTCATTTCATTTTGGTGAACCTGACATTCTACATCAATTTTTTTGAAATTGGAGTCCATTTAAACCCTAGATCTAGGATTTGCAATAGTTTGTATTGCATTTCATCAGTTTGAATTTTATTTAAGGTTGTTAAAATTAGATTATTTTTAATCTCATTTATGGTTTTAAGTTTGCATTTTTTCATTGTTTAAAATTTGAAAAATTCAAAAAATTGTATGCAAATTACATTGATTTTGCATAGTACTTGCATATTAGTATAATTTCAGTCATTTACATTAGAAAATTTAGTAAAAAATTGCGTTAAAAAAATTTCATCTTTGTTCACTTTTTTTCATTTATTGCACTTGCACTTAGACACCAAAATATGGAAAAAATTGTCACAAAAACCATAGTTTGCAACCTAGAACAAAGAACACAAACAACAACCCAAAAATTGCATTTTTTCATTTTTAAAAACCCTATACAAGGATCCATTTTCCCTTGGGAGAATGAGTTCTTGAGAGCCTATCAAAACCATATTTTCTGGGAATTTTTGTGGTTCTCTGCACTTCCTAGATCTGCTAGTAAATCACTATTTCAATTTGGAAATTTTTAGGAATTTCTATTTTATGCATTAGGTCTAATCATTCATTTATTTAAGCATTGCAAAATTAAAAAAAAATGTTGCATTTCAGATCTATAGAACAATTATTACATCATGTTTTCGTTACAAAAGCCTCTTGTTATCATACTTCATGTTTTATTTTTAAATTTTGTTGAATACTCTAAGAAATTGTTGTTACAAGCATATGAATATGAAGTCCTTTTCTCTCTCTTTTTTTTTCATTGATCCCTCTCCTATATGTGAAACTAACTTAGTGAAAGAGAGTACAAACTTGTACAATCATGGCAATCAAGTTTGTTCTTCTCCTAATATCTCTCTTTGTGAAAAATATATTTTCATGTTCGAGGAACCCATCATTGAGAGTCATGAGAATCCTATTTGTTTCTCTACTCCTACTTGGGAAGGCATTATTAAACAAGAGAACACCATCAATGATAAGCAAGAAAATCATAGTTTTTCTTCTCTAGATACCTTCCCTATTTGTGATGAAGATATCTTAGAAGACCCAACCATGGAATGTGATGAACATCAAATTTGTTCCTCTACTAAAAACTCTCCTACTAGGGAAGATATCATAATGCAAGAGGATGAAAAAATTGATACATGTCTTTCAAACAATAGTAATGTGGCTTCCTTAGATGAAGATGATAAGGTAACATTAGAATTCCCCTTGCTAGAAGATCATCCAAATAAGGATAAGTCTATTGAGGTTTTGAACATTAGATCTCCCTTGATTATTAGACCTCCTGAGAGTCCTCTAATCATTGGACCTCCTAAGAGTCCTCTAATAATCGAACCTCCTAAGATTCATTTAATTATTGGACCTCCCAATTCATCTCCTAAGCCATTTCTTATCATCGAACCACCACAACACCAACCAAAACCTCCATGATCTATCTTAAAATTTTCAAGGAAACTCACTAGTAACAATGTTTCACAACAACCAAGTTATAATATTGTTGCACATACATATAACACAAGGAACAATAGACAACCACAAACCATACATACTTCATTACCACTTCCTCAACCTATCTTTCCTAGTGCTCCTCGTTTTCCTTTGCATAATGGAAAGGAGTACGATCTTGTAGAACAACTTCACAACAATATTGCTAAGATATCCTTGTGGGATTTGATCCATGCTTCACCTAATTACCGTAACATGATTCAAAATACTTTGTAACAAGTAGTTATCCATCTTAGTGCACAACCACATGATGTAGCAACCCTAATTCAAGGTATGAATTTGGTTAATACTGAAATTTTCTTTCATCTTAATGAGTTACCTCCAATGGAAGTACAAAAACAAAATGAATCAGGGACTTCATGGTAATGGTTGTCATTAACAAATGTGGAATAAAAATAACTCTCATTGACAATGGTTCGACCCTTAATTTTTGTAGTGTGAACCTCTTGGATATGATTGGAGTGGATAAGGCTAAGATTGAATTGGATTTCTTATCTATTCATGGTTTTGATAATGTGGGAAAGCAACCTCTTAGTGTGATAACATTACATGTGAAAGTTGGAAAAGTTACATTGCAAACTCTTATTCATGTCATGCCTGGCAATCTTTCATATAATCTTCTCTTAGGTAGACCTTGGGTTCATGCAATGAATGCGATACCTTCAACTCTTCATTATTTAGTTAAATATGTCTATAACAACAAGGTTTATACAATCAAGGTTGGCCCTCACCCAGAAATTTGTTTGCACGCCGAGAAAAACAAGGAAATTCCTTTGAAAATATTGATACCAACTTCAAAAGTAAAACTCATGCAAGAGGAAGAAAAAGAGAGTAATATTGAAGAAGTCACAAGACTATTGGAAGAAAAACAAGCAGAGTCATCAAAAGCATGTGAGTCTACAACCTTTAGCAAAGAAGAGGAAAACACAAGTTATACATCCACATATGAAGAGTGTGATAATGAGAAACCCCCAAATCCAAAAGAAATGGAAAAAACTTTATGGAAGAGGTTACGAGTTTTGGAAATAACTTGGTTATAGTGGAAAAGGATGTGGTGCTAGAGAATAAGGCATTCGTGTCCCTATAGTGCCTAATACATAAGAAATAACTAGTGGTCTTGGTTATTGTCCCTTGTAACAAACAAAAGCATCAAAATATCCTTCACTTAATATCAAAACTCTTACAAAAGATTCTTCTAAGACAACTTTAACCTTGATGCATCCTAAATTGATAAAGACTACATGTGGGAATATCTCATTACATATTCATCAAATTGATACTTTTCTTACTCATTATAATCAATAACATCAGTTGTTGCTCCTTGCTATGTGGTAGTTGTAGTATCATAGCATATTTACTACCATGCACTAGGGTATAAACTTGGCTTTATGCAATCATATTTCCTTTTTACAAGGAGTAGTGTATTATCATCCATTTTTCAACTCACTTTTTGCCCTTGGGGGGTAAGGGGTTAGGTAGCCTTGTCCTAGTATGGCAGTTTTTGTTGTCTCTTTTGGCTAGTTGACCACCTTCCATGTATATATAAGAGAAAGCTTGGGATGTGGATTACATGCCTTGAGTTGGCTCACATGTGACATACTTTTCTTTCTATGCTATCTTTAGCATTGCATTTTTGGGGCAACCCCTTTTCATGATACAAATTTATTTGGAAACATATGTTTGGCATAGGGATTTCTGAATAAAGCTCTCATGTATTGACATTTATTTTGTTCTACTTTAAACTAATTGCTCACAACATGGTGCTTATCAATTTATTTAAAGTGGGGGCATACGCGTCCCCGCTCATTGTTTGCTTCAAGTGTGATCTTCTTACTTCATGTGATGTGTCTTCTTTGTCGTGTCATTGGATTTGATGTCCTTCAAGAGTGTGACCTTTCTTGGCATATGAAATTCCTCTTAGTGGTCATGCTACGACTTGCATTCCCTAAGTTGTGAATCTTTTAACCTCGACTAGTCCTCTCTTGGAGACATTAAACACAATGTTCCCTAAGGTGAGATCTTTCATGAACTAAGAAAAACCCCTTTGAATATCCTATTACATGTTTTCAAGGCCACCAAGAATTCCTCACCTTAGCATTGAGTTCACAAGCCCTCTTTCCAACCTAATCCCTAGGAGGGTTTTCAAGAGGCTCATTTCCTTCAACAACCAGATGTCCATCCCTAAAGCTGTTAAGAAAAATTGGATCCATCAAAGATTAGTGCTTTGTTTTCTGGATTTTTTTTTTGTGCCATCCCAAACCTACCTTAAGCTATTAGGATTCTTCAAAGGAACTTGGATTTGATACCAATTGAAGGGCACACAATCTATTGGGAGGCAAGGTGGTGAGTCAGTAGATCAAATCTATTTAAAAATCTTAACTCAAATGCACATATCTGAAATCACACTTAAACCAAAGAAGAAAGCTAATTGATCAAGGAACAACATAAGCACACACATCCTCATAAATGAACACCAGATAAACGTGGAAACCCAAGATGGTAAAAACCACGATGAGAAAAGATGTCAGATCTATTGTCCAAATCTAGCCTCACAATGCATAAATATACAAGTGAAAGTTACACACTGAAGTAGGCACCAACCTACTAAAGACAACAATCCCCTATTGTGTTTGTAGGCACCAACTTACTAGAGACACAAATCCCCAAATGAAATAGTACAATAGGTAGAACACTAGTCCTATTGGAATACAATGATAAAGCTTATGGATCTTCCAAGTAACTCAACACATGCCAGAGTTACAATTAATGCTCTTCCTCACTATATATGATCTTTTGATACAAGCACATACACTATAGTATAATTCTCCTTTTATCTTCACCACCTTCTCTATAATTTGCACTAGTGACCAACTCTACTTCACACAAATGTAATTATAATTCATACAGTCATGCTCAAATACATATTGATGCATTTGAACATTTGAAATATATACATGACATATCAGTAACACTCTTCCATGTCGGCCAAGGATCTACAAATAGCCAAGATGACCTAGGATGGACCTAAAATAAAATTACATGAAACATGTAGTAGGTCAGTCCAAAAATAAAATTTATTGCCACCAAAATAACATGATATCATGTGCTACCATATGAACCTTAAGTAGGTCCTATCTTAACACCATACACAAGATCTAAATTTTGCATGCAACTAGCTGTTACTGCACATGCCTTGAACTTCAACTGGTTGATAGACAGACACTAAAAACCTTCTATTACTTCAATATTTTTGCATGCTAAACATATCCTCTAGAAACTCAAGAATCTTATAAGACTAGTGTAGACATACTCTCCTTCCAAACTGCAAAGAAAAAGTGCATTTTTGAAAAAGTGTTGAACATAAGTGTATTGCCAGAGAAATCTCCCTACCCAAAAGGCATCCTTAAATAAAATTATACTGATATTGACTTTTGGACCACCATAGACATAGGGAATAGATAAAAGAAGGACATTTCTAGCATACAACAACAACTAATAATATATTTCTTGATTTTGCAATCTGATAGTAAAATTACCAACACTGGATAGACTAAACTTTTGACTTATAGTTCACTTTAAGTCAAAGGGAATATAATGATAATTCAAAGTATTCCTACAATATCTTTCATCCTTGACAAACTTTTGACTACAAACTCTATAATTACTAACATCCTTTAACATCAATGACAACCTATGTTCAACAAGGCTTCCTTTTTAGCGGTCACTTTTTCATGTCACTTTTATGTTAGCCCTATGTTTCTTTTGTATCCCATGATTTTTTAACATAAATTGTATGGACACTAAC
>VDFB02344023.1:27420-97813 GCA_007258455.2 Sequoia sempervirens
GAAAATATCTTTTGAATAATGTGAATAAAAATCAAATCCTTGATTTTGTGGCTTCACTAGATTAAAAATAATACTGATGTTTAATTTATCTTTCATATAGTACAAGTGATCATTTAGAATGTTCACTTCGAGAGTTTCCATATTAACTATCAAAAAGTGTCTCTTAATTCTTTTGCTCGATTCTCCTTACACTGACCCAACAATTATTTATTTTGAATTATAAATTTAATATTTAAATCAATTTATACATAAACTATGGGCGAATGGGAGGGTTCCACTCGACAACCGATGGGTGGACATGGTAGACACATCGGCATGCATCGAACAAGAGGGTTGTCGGCATTCTGGAGGCTTTTATGGGTGTTCGCAAGATAAGTAAATGGAGCATGTGAACAATCAAATCACGTCATTTCACCTGCTTCACTCTCTCCACTGCTCGCCACCCGGTCATCATTTTTGGTTGTGGGTTGGATTTCCAAGGTTATTAAAACACTGGCTCTCTATTGAATCCTCAGACATTTGTGGTTGGGTTGGTAATGGGAAGGTTTATTCTTCTGGTTTCAGCGCCAGAGTTAGAGATGAGAGAGATGGTCACCCCCATTCAACTGTGTAGCTCTAAAAGGCAAATGGCCTTTCTTGGTCCCATCTCCTTGCTTTGACTTTGCAGGGTTATTCATTGTCTTGACTATCTTACGTTTGTTGCAATAAAATGTGTGGTAGGGAAGGATTTTATGGCTGGAGCGGAAGGATACCAGTTGAATTCCTGCATCTCTTCACACATCTTGGCGAGGCTCTTGGATGTTGGGGTTTTGAAGGCTGATGCAAGAGTGATTGTGAAGTACTTGTTTAGAGCGAATTTGTTAGTGGGTCTGGAAAAATCACCGACGGGGACTTCTTTGGGGAAAGGCATCCCTAGGCCCTAGGACCTGAGGCTTCTAAAGGACCCAGACACACTGGTAAAATACTATCCTTTTCTACTGGACGTGAGTGGTTTGGCCCTGGTGGAGCATCAGAGACTAGCTAGCACGGGTGTCCAGTTTCTAAGGAAGAAGAGTCGTGTGGTTGTTGTGACAAGCTCAGCTTGGAAGCAGGAGTTTCATGTCTTTGCACAAAAAAATGTCTAGTAAATAGGTGGAGGTCTTTAGTTTTTGGTTCTCTGCTAGTTGCATTATATGTTTGGTTGTGTATGGTCAATGGGCGTTCGTAGTCAGTGTTGTATGTGGTTGGGTAGTATGGGTCTTTTTGCCTTTTGTGGCGGCCTTTTTGTGCTTCTATGGCCGAATGTTGAAACAATGCAGGGTCCGGTCTCTCATTGCCCGATGTCAGGGGCTTAAAAATGTAAAAACTTTCTTTAAAATCAATACAATCTTACCTTATTGATAAAAATAAATAAAAAATTATACATAAACTAAAATAAAATAAAATAAACATCTCAATAATATACATACAACATGACTAAAAATGTGTATATAAAAAGAAAGAAGTATATACTTTTCTATTTTTTTTATATAGACACATGCTTGGAATAAACTCTTTTTATTTATTAAAAAAATGCTATGCCGACATACTTTTTTCTTTATTTATTGGAATAAGATAAAACAACATCCTTGCTTTGACAAGAAACTCCTTTTATTTATTAAAAAAATGCTATGCCGACATACTTTTTTCTTTATTTATTGGAATAAGATAAAACAACATTCTTGCTTTGACAAGAAATTAACCTTTTAGAAAAAGAAGAGTTAAACTTGTTATTCACTTATTTTTTAATACAAACTTATCCAGAAATATTTAAATAAGATGAGATTTTCTGGAGAAAAGTATTGTAAATTAATATAATATAATATAGTACAAAAGAGCACTCACTTTCCCTAATTTAATATATTTTAATAAGATGATATTTTTGAGGGGAAATCACTCCACATTTTTCCCGCACTAATATTCTATTAACTTTTTAGTGTTACTAGAATATCTTTATAAACCCACGTGGCCTCCAATCCTTGTACCAAACTTATAAATCTTAGATGGTACGGCCCACATGCCCACTTTATCTAGACTTGTTGGAAATTTTTAAGAAAGGACCAACAAAATTAGGACTTCCAAGCTGTAAAATGGCTGGTTCAAACGTCCCCACCTATCTTTTTCAAGACAGATTGTATAGTTTTTACGAATTATTGAAGAGTATGCAAGTGCATGAACTATCTGATCACACCCCTTTTTAACTTTCCACATTTTATTGAATTGTTAATATGTAAAATCCAAAGTACTATGTAGGTAGTTAAATAACTAATCATTTTAGTATATATATATATATATATATAATTTGTGAATTTGGTCTAGTATATATATATAGTGAATTTGGTCTAGGCGTCATACTCATAGCAATGTACGTCAAAATTAACATGATAGTGCATAGATTCTTAATTAGGAGTGTATAATGTTAACCATAAAGATTCAAAAAATTAGGATCTCATCATAAGCAATCTAATTTGTTTGGAGGTGTTAAACACTATTTTTGGAATGTGACAACATGTGCATATTGTGATAGTTCTCATACCCTTTATAGGAGTCTTCCTTTTTATTTTGCACCACTTCCCAAGCTTCGTTGCTTCCTTCTTCCTTGTGTGTCTCTAAGATTAGATGAGAAGTGATGCAAGAGCATGTAAAGCAATCTTGTATCAACCAAAAACATTTATTTCTTACAAGTTTAATCTGTAGTTGTCTCAACAGTTTCTTCCGTATTTTACAGCATTATTATTTCTCAACTTGCGGAGCAGGATATAGATTCTACACGAGGCCATCTACAACATATCCATATTTCAGATGATTTGGAATTGTTTGCAGAAATTTATCGCTCTCAAAAGTTCATTGCCAACTCTTTATCAAAGCATTCAGGGCCTATCTGGTCTAGGTTGGATGTGTGGACCATTTCTGGAATGTGTGGGGCTTTATGAAACATCATTCAAGGCATTTTAGGTCCAGGGAGAACTCTCTTGGAGATCCATAATACATTCCATTTCTTGATGGGTTGTTTTCTCATATTGTTGGCCAACTTACACATTTGATCTTATATTGGGAATTGTAAGCCCTTGAGACTAACACATATCATAATTGAAGTTAGAGATTCATATTTAAGAACCTTTGTAATCCATTGAAGGGTAATTAGGCAGTTAGTAGATAGAAAAGAAGAATAATTCAAGTCATCCAGGTTATTGGATAGCAATAAGGCATTGTGCCAATTGTAATATCTTGTAATGTCCAAGTATAGTAGACCTATGAACCCTAGTCATTTCACATGTATGGTGTATGATGCATGTAGGACTCCAAGTTATTGAATCAATGGTAATTCATGTTTGTTGAGTATTTCTTCTATTATTTCACTATGTAGAACTCAAGGCTTCATGGTTGAATAGTCCTCTCTAGACCCTCCATTCATGATTGCACCAAGTGGTATTAGAGCAGGTTTGCAAGTCCTTTGGGAGAGAAGGCATTCCTTGTGGTGAAAAAATTGTCGACCTGAGGTAGCCTATAAGTGTTTTCAACCGAGCACCGACTGTGAGGCAATTGAGACCTTGTACCCAGATTGTCGAATTGAGGCAGTTGCACTAGATTCAAGGGAAGTGATGCCACCACTTGGAGAGCGCCTATTGTGAAAAATTTTGTTGGATGAATGGATGAAATATTGGAGATGATGAGAGTAGTGAGAGTCTTGTTGGATGTTGTCGAAGAAGATAGAAGGAGTGGTTTAAACCCTAGACATGCAAACGAAAGTGATGATGAATTAAATCATGTTGCAAATCAAAAATGAAGAAAACCTAGAAGAAGAAGATTCAGATCAGTTAAAGATGTTAAAAGCTATTTCCAAGATTGGTAAGAGACCTAGAATTGAAATTCAAAATTACGCAAGAAATTTAAACCCTGAGGAATTGATTGATTGGATCAAAGAATCAATTTAAACCTGCCAATTATGAGCTTGAATTGTTGAAAAGATTAAAAAATATTAGGCAAAAGGAGAAGTCTAAGAAGGAGTATACTAAAGAATTTTAAAAGATTATTATTAGAGTTGGACATAGTGAAGCAAGCAAGGAGAAGGTTATGTGATACACCAATGGACTGAGGACAAACACCAAAGAAGATTTGAGCTTGGTGAAGATCAAAACGGTTGAAGAAGCATAACAATTTGCATTGAAGGTAGATGAAAAATTAAATAAGAATTTTGAACAAAGACAAAGGAGTGTAAGAGGAAGATTCCAAAGAAGTGGATCATAATTCAGAGAGAAGACCATATGTAGAGAAAAATAAGGATGGAAAACCCTACTACAGTGAAGAGAAGGACAATAATTCATACCGCAGAGGAAGAAAAGACAAAAAAATTCTACCGTAGTGACAGACGAAGTCATAATTCCTACCGCAATGATGGATATAGGAGAGATGAAGGAAGAGCTAAGAAGAGACTGTTCAAAGGAACTTGTTTCAAGTGTGGAGGGAAAGGACATAGAGCATTTGAATGTCATCAAGGAAGTACCAACAAGAGGACTGAGAATACTGGAAGGACAACTTGTGTGGATGAAGAGCCTATTGGATCCCCTAGTTCAGTTGGGAAATAAGAGAAAAGTGATTCATTAGTAATGAGGAGAGCTTTGATGCATGAAGAAGTGATTGAGGAACCACCTTAAAGGAAGAATTTGTTCAGGACAAGGTATAATCCGGAGGAAAGGTATGTAAAGTTATCATTGATAATGGTAGTACCAATAATTTATTTTCAGAAGAGATGGTAGCCAAGTTGAATTTGAAAAGGTTGAAACACCCAAAGTCCTATAAGATAGCATGGATTCAAGATGAACATAAGATATTGGTAAGTGAGTAGTGTTTGGTGAAACTTCATATAGGATCATATAATGATGAAGTGTTGTGTGATATTATGCCCATGGATGCATGCCATTTATTGTTAGGAAGACCATGGCAATATTATAGGAAAGCAATTCATGATGGAAGGAAGAATACCTATACTATGACTTCAATTGGTAAGAGACATATATTGATACCTTTGGGAGAAGAGGAAAAAAAGGAAGCTTGTGGCAAGGCTAGAATATGTTTGGTGGGTGGGAGGAAGTTCCTAGAAGGATTAAGGGATGAGAACATGTGTTTTACATTGATTCCAAAGAAGTGCAATAATTAGGAGGTCGATAATTCTACTGCAAAGGATGAAGATCCACTATATATAGAAGTAGCATAACTATTAACAAAGTATCAAGATATTATATCAGAGAATGTGCTAGATGGATTACCATTGGTCTAGAGCATTAGTCATCATATAAATCTAATACCGAGAGTAAGATTTTCTAACAAATTGACACATAGGATGACACTTGCAGAAAATACAAAGTTGAACCAGTGACAAATTCAAGAGTTGTTGAAGAAGGGATTGATTAGGGAGAGCTTAAACCCATGTGTGGAACCTGTTGTACTGGCACCAAAGAAAGATGAAGAATGGAGGATTTGTATAGACTCAAGAGAAATAAATAGGATCACATTCAAGTATATATTCCCATTTCCAAGGATGGATGGAATTATGGACTATTTGAGTGGAGCAAAGTATTTCACAAAGATTGACCTAAAGAGTGGATATCATCAAATCAAAATCAGAGAAGGAGATGAATGAAAGAACACATTTAAGACTAATGAATGGTTGTTTGAGTGGTTAGTGATGCCTTTTGGATTGACCAATGCACCTAGCACTTTCATGAGGTTGATGGACAAGGTACTCAAGCAATTCTTGGGTAAACTTTTTATTGTTTATTTGGATGATATTCTAATTTTCATTAAGACCAGAGAAGAACATTTGTGGCACATCAAAAAATTATTACAGAGGCTAAGAGAGGAGAAGTTGTTGATAAACATCAAGAAGCGTAGCTTTATGAAGATAGAATCAATGTATTTGGGTTTTGTCATTTTTGTTGAAGGATTGAAGATGGAACTTGAGAAGGTTAGAGCAATTGTTGATTGGCTTACACTGATAAACGTTGGGGAGGTAAGATCATTTCATGGATTGACAAGTTTCTATAAGAAATTCATTAAGAGCTTTAGTACCATTTAGATACCCATGATAGAAACAATGAGAGGATATATGAATGATTTTAAGTGGACATCCAAAGCACAAAGAAGTTTTGAATTGCTGAAGCAAAAGGTGATAGATCAACTAGTTTAGAATTACTTGATTTTGATAACATGATTCAAAGTTCCTTACAACAAGTTCCTACCCCTCCTAATGTGCAATCAAATGAAGTAGCAGCCTAAATTCAAGCTATAACTCAGGTCAACTTAGACATTACTTTCCATGATTCAAAGTTCCTTACAATAAGTTCCTACCCTGCCTAATGTGCAATCAAATGAAGTAGCAACCCAAATTCAAGCTATAACTCCAATCAACTTAGACATTACTTTCCATCAAAATGAGTTTCCTCTGCTAGAAGTGCAAAAACATATGAAGATTTCATGATAATAGCTATTTTCAATAGGACAGGGATAAAACAAACCCTTGTTGGCAATGGCTCAACCCTTAATGTGTGTAGTGTAACTCTTTTGGATAAAAACTTGGCATAGATAAATCAAGATTTGAACTTGATTCCTTATCAATTCGAGGATTTGATAATGTAGGAAAACAACCACTAGTGTGATCACTTTTCCTATTATGGTTAGAAAGGCCATGTTACAAACTCCTATTCATGAAATGCCTCATGATCTTTCATACAATCTCCTTTTAGGAAGACCTTGTATTCATGAGATGCATGCGGTGCCTTCAACTCTTCGTTGTATAATGAAGTATGTTTACAACAAAAAAGTGTATTTAATCAAAGTTGAACCTGAACCAAACTATTGTTTGAACATTGAGAAAGACAAGGAAAATCCTTTGAAGACATTAAAACCAACTACACAAGAGGAACCCATACAACAAAAAGACAAAGAAACATATATTGAGGAAGTTGCAAAGCTATTAGAAGATGATTGGGGTTCCTTGGATTTCACACCAACATTCATGGGAGAATACAAGATCATAACAAAAGAATTTGAAAAAGGGAAAAGAAAAAGCAGTAATGTCAACACAAGATTCAAAAGCATCCACCTCAACCACTTTAGAATAAGAAGAAAATTACACAACAAAATTTGATGAAGTTGATTATGAGCAACTGTCAAATCCAAAAGAAATTAAAAAGCTTTATGGAAAAAGGTTATGAACTTATAAAACAACTTGGCTATAGTGGAAAAGGATGTGGTGCTAGAGAACAAGTTATTTGTGTCCCTATACAACCTAACACACAAGAAATGACTAATGGTCTTGGTTATTTTCCCTCGAAAGAAACCAACAAGCCCTCACTCAATATCAACACTCTTACAAAAGATTCTTCTAAGCCAACTTTAACATGAGTGCATCCTGAATTGATCGAAACTAGTGGTCTTAGTTATTTTCCTTCGAAAGAAATGAAAGAAACAAATAAATCTTCACTTAATATCAATGTCATCACACAAATCAATAGCAATTGGAGTTTGTTATATTTCACACCCTCCTTTCAAGGAGAGAACAAAATCTCACAATCTAAAGAGTCTTGTGTAAGTATGACATCTTGTACTAAGCAAGTGATCTTTGTCGCAAAATAAAGGAACATTTTCCACTAGTGATCAAGAAGGTATCTTGTCGAGACTCATCCAAGATCGTTTGATATCCCTCCCTCCAAGAACATGAAAGGAATTTTACTACAAGAGTTCATTTTGTGCATATCATAGAGTTTATGGTCATTCTACTAATGAATGTAAGGTTTTAACTAATAAAATTCAACATCTTAAGGATTGTGGTGCTCTTCCTTGTATTGAAGCACCTAGTTCCTCTAATTGATATTGATTTTCATGTTTCTCACCAATCATCTTGACTCACCCTTGTCTTTCACTAAGTGGAGGCAAGGGGGTTATGTAGCCTTGTCCTTGTATGACACTTTTCATTGTTTCTTTTGGCTAGTTGACCGCCTTCCATGTATATATAAGAGCAATCTTGGGATGTGGATGACATGCCTTAAGTTGGCTCGCATGTGACATACTTTTTCTTTCTATATTTAGCATTACATTTTGGGGGAAACCCTTTATTCATGATGCAATTTCATTTGGGAACATATGACTTGGCATAGGGCTTTCCAAATAATCTCTAGTGTCTTCTTCTACTTTAAAGCAATTTCTCACAACAATGGTGTTAGTAATTGGTTTAAAGTGGGGGAATACATCGACACTCATGTTTCACTATGAAATTTTCTTTATTCTTGCAATGTGTCCTTTTCTTGGTAGTGTCACTGGGTTTGATTTCCTCTAAGAGTGTGATATTTCCTTGAATTTTCCTCTCTTGGAGACATTAGGCATGATGTTCCCTAAGAAGAAACCTTACACAAATTAAGCAAAGATCCCTTTGAACAATCCTTTACATGCATGAATGTTCACAAGTGCTTAACACAACTTTTTAGGCCTTGTGAAGCTCAAAGTTTCAATTTGTGGTGCACTATTGAAGTTATCAAAAGGATAGCTTTGGTATGGTTAGTATGATGAGAATCCTAAACATGGGCATGGATTTCTCATTGTATGGTGAGAAGCCAATACATAGGCATGATTTTCACACTAAGCCACCCTTTATGGATACTCGCCCAACAGACAACCTGAAGTTTCATTGCCTCAAAGTGAGCATACATTTTGGACAAACAGTTGAGGCTTGATCCACATTGCATTGGACAAGCAGTCGAGGCTTGATCCACCCCCTTTAATTTTTGTTTTTTATTTTTTCTTTTTGTTAGTCATTGACATTGTATGCTTGTGTATCTTGATGTTGCATATCATACACCTTGTGTGTGTCCCTTTGTGCTTATGTTGGTTTGATGTAGGATCTTGGATCCTGGGGGCTTGACCCACCCCTTGATCTTTGTCATTCTATACCATCCACATTGGTACACTTGGACCCCTCTTGATTGTCTAATTTAGTGCGAGTTTGAAGCAAGTTCCTCCTCTCACTAAAGTGGGGGCTAAATGTAGCGACAAAAAAATTATCCCTTTTCCTCACTTAATTTTGGAATAATTAATATTAAAATGAGCCTAATGTTGCATGATTTAATGTTGTAATGTGTTTTGCACATTCACATTAAGTTTAGGACCCTTTTAAACTAAATGGACCTAATTATAACTTATTTAGGGTGTTGTAAAGTGTATCTTCACACTTTCACACTAATCTAGGGCTTTATTAATCAATTGGACTCATTTATTCCTAATTGGTCCTATTTTGCATCCATAAGCCTAATTAAATGCATTTTTCTATGGATAATCCCGACACTTAGAAAATAACCAATCATAGTTCAATGTTTACGGTTGTGTGTCCCAGATCTAGTGATCTAGGAGCGTGAGTCCCACCTAGGTCTTGGGACCTAATTTCAAATTGCACATTAAACAATAACTCCTATAAATTTGTGTCCCAGGTTTTAGCTACTGGGACTCATATGCCCCAACTGGCGTATGAGTCTTGCTTCAACTTGGACCTATTTTAAACCAAATTCTTGGTGGGATTTTATTATCCTAGATCTAATGTTGGCTTGTAGTGTTGTAATTTTGGGAAATTTGGCATAAAAAAGTATAAATACAAGGCTATTTCACTTAGTTTCACCTATCAATTTTTAAGCATCCTAAGCTTTCACAAGAGCATTATAGAGTATTCAAGATTATTCAAGAGCATTCAAGAAGGCATTCAAGGACAAATTTATAGAAGATTATTGCAACAATCAAGATTCATTATTATGTCAAAGGATTGATGCATCATGCATGTGGTTTTGAGCTAATGTTGTGAAGTATTGGTCAAGATCAATTCAAGTATTCTAAGGCATCATATTTCATCAAGAATCATGATCAAGATATACATTAATTGAGGCCACTTCATGCTTGTTTGCATATCTACAAGGTTTCAAACAAGGTTATATTGTTTCATCTTATGTTTCATGTTTTGTTTCATTCATGCTTCATTTCTCATTAAGGTTTGATTACCAAAATAGGGTTTGACCAAGGAAAACCCCCATTCTCTAACAAAACAACATTTTTTCCCTCTCTTTGTGTGTTGCAGGTTTATAGGTTGAAGAAAAAGTGGATTTGAAGCCTTCAAAAGTACCAAAATTGCAAAGTTGTAAAAGTTGCAAAAGTTGTCATAAGAAGTTGTCAAGGCTCACAAAAACTCAGATCTAGATCAATATATCCAACTTTTACATGAAACCAGTGGGAAAGTGCTTATTTAATCCATCTTTAGAGGCTCACAAAGTTTCAGTTCAAAATTCTGCTCCTAGGATACTTTTCACTTTTTAGGGACACTTTGCAACAGTTTGGGCATATGAGTCCCAGTACAACATTTTTTCTAGATTTCTGCATATCTAGATCAGTCACCAGGAGATTCCAAACTCTACCTAGAAACCCTAGACTTGGACTAAATCACCCAGCTTGGTGTATGAGTCCCAATGAGCTTCAAACAATAGATTTTTTAGGGTTGTAGACCTTGTTTTGACCTAGATACATTCTTCTAGGTTCTTTTCTGCTTCATTCTTGTTTATCAATTTGATTTCATGCTTTCATGTCTTCAAATTTCTAGGGTTTAGTGCATTAGTGGTTGCATTTCATCTTTGAAACTTCATTTTAATGGTAAACCCCCCCTTTTAATCACACCTAAGAAAAACCCCTAGTAGTCCTTCCCTCAATTGAGTCACTTGGTCGAGGGACCTCTAGGGTTTCCTAATGAAGAGTGAAATAGGTCCTAAACCCTAGTTGCATCTCCTAAAAGGTTGACACACCTATTTCCTTTGGTTTAGTGCCTATATTGTACCACCACCTCAACCTTTGGAACTTTCATTATCATGATAGATTTCTCAAATTTCTAAACCTAAACACACAAAAATACAAACTAAATTTAATACTTTTTGGTTCATTTACAATATTTTTCAACCCCTTGGATCCTCCTACATCAATGCATCCTTGGAAGAGATTATTGATCTAACAAAAGCTTAAGAATTTGACTCAACTAGTATTTGAATTAAAACCATAATATAGAGAGGAGCATCATTGGTGGAAAGAAATGTTATTATATTTTTTCAATTTATGTGTCATGTGGAAATATTAAATTATATGATTAGGATAAGAGAAAAATTATGTAAATATTATTGGAAATCCAAGTGTCTCAACCTTGGAAATTTCCGAAGTTATTTATTTATTCTTATTTTATAATTTCCCACAGGTTATCATTTATGTTATTAAATAATTGCGCTCAATCATAAGGGGCGTGAGATTTTGAGTTGGCACTTTTTCCATGTGTTGGTACCTTGAAAAATAAGAACAGTTGTCAAAAGATGCCCATTTAGTGATCTAACATGGAAAGCCTATTTTAAGGATGTTATGATGGATTCTATGACAATTGTAAGGGCTAAAAGTAGGGGATATCATTTTGGACGTGAGAATAAGTTATGGCATGCATAAGAGAATATTTGCATAAGCTATTGATGGTCTATGACACATGTAAGAGCATCTCCTATTTTCTAGGAAATCTTATGACAACTTGCAAGAGAGTGTAATGTCATGTAAGAGACTATGTTTATAATGTAAGGGTTGTATGGGTTTTTAATATGGTATTTCAAAACCTTATTTTGACCCATGGTAATGTTCTATGGTGGTATTTTGAGCCCCCCATGAGTCTATATTGAAGAGTTGAGATGAAGACATTATTAGAGGTTTTACAGGTACTCAGATGCTATTGGATTGAAGATTGAAGAGAACTTAGAGTGGATGTATTGTAATCACATATTCTGATAATACAAGCTATTCATCTCTTCTTTTTGTGGAGTTTTTTCTTGAAAGGGTTTCTCTACATTAAACACTATGTTTGGTGTTCAGTTTTCTATTCTATGGTTTCATTGCTATTGCTGATTTAAAACTCCATATGGTAAACACTGTTAGATCTAATTCATAGTTTATTTAAACTTCTTTTTTTTCACCTTCTGTATTCTAATATTTGGTATCAGATCCTAACTAGTTCTGTGTATTGGATGGTAGAACAAAGGTTTTTTGAGCTATAGTGGGAGTTTGGTTAATCTATTTTTTACAATTTTTTATGTTGAAACCATGACTACAACTTATTTTCATTTGGACATCAAAAAAATTAATGGAATGGGATATGGATTGTGGAAGTTGAAAATGGAGGATCTTCTTGAAGAACGAGATCAATGGGTGACTATAATAAATGAAAAGAAACTTGAAAAAATGAATGATGAAGATTGGGAGAAGATGGGTAAGAAGGCACAAGGTACTATCATATTGTGTCTTGCAAATTTTCTTCTCCTAAATGTGTCAAAGGAAAAGACTGCACATGCTTTGTGGAACCAAATAGGTGAGATCTACCAAGAAAAATGTCCGGTAAATAAAATCTACTTGAAACAAAAGTTATTTTCTCTTAAGATGAAGGAAGGTGAATCAAAGTTGAGCATTTAAATTCATTTAATTTGATTGAGTCAACTAGCCTCTATAGATGTTAAGGTTGAGAAAAAAGATAAATGCATTATGCTTCTTTGTTCTTTACCTAACTCATGGTAAAATTTCATTCTTTCTATCACTACTAACCTTGAAGATTCAAAGATGGATGCAATTGTAGCAACCTTGTTGTCACAAGAAATCAGGAAAAATACTATGGATAGTTTGGGTGATGCTCTCAATTTTAAGGGAAGGCCTAAAGAAAGAGAGTCTAAAGGAAATAATAATGAGCCTAAGGAAAAGTCTAAGGGCACATCTAAAACTCCTAGGAAGAAGTACAAAGTGAAATGTTGGAATTATAGAAAAAGAGGACATATGAAGAAGGAATGTAGAAATACAAAGAAACAAATTGATTCATCCACAGATAAATCCTCAAATTTTGGTCATGAAGCTTTGGTATGTATCTTCTCTTCATATTATGACTAACGAACATTGGTCAATTGATTCAAAATGCTCGTATTATATGACTCCTCAGAAGGAGTGATTTTCAACATATGAAAAATATGATGGAGGTGAAGTCTACCTCGGTGATAACTCTTCATATCTTATTGTTGGAAGGGTAAGATTTAGTTGTGTTTCAGTTATGGGAGGTTAAAAACCCTCTCTGGTGTTTTGCATATCCCAATTTTAGCAAGAAATTTAATTTTTAATTTTTAAGTTGAATGATTCAGGATTGCATGTAATGCTTGATAAGCATGGTTGCATATCGGTAAGAGGAAATTTGGTGATATAAAGAGGGACAAGGAAGGGGACTTTATTTCGGCTTGAAGCCATTACCGTTGTTAACTCTACCAATGTAACTATAAATTTTGAAAATACTTGTGTTTTGTGGCACCGAAGATTGGGTCACATTAGTGAGAGTGGTTTAAAATCCATTTTGAATAAAAATTGGTGAGAAGGTTTCTCCTATTCTGAAAAATATTTTTGTTTTTTTGTGAATATTGTGTGTTTGGATTATTTTTTTTTTAAAGGAATATTTTCCTTTAGGAAGTAATAAATCTAAGAATAAATTGGAACTTATTCATACAAATGTATTTGGTCTTGTGGATGTGAAATCAATTGGAAAATCTAGATATTTTGTCTCCTTCATTGATGATGTTACAAGATATACCTGGTTATATTTTGAGGCATAAATATGAAGTTTTCACTAATTTTAAAGAATTTAAAGCCTTAGTTGTAAAGCAAACAAACTATAATATTAAGATTTTAAGGTCTGATAATGGAGGGGAATACTGTTCTAAGGAATTTGATGAATTTTGTAAGCATGTAGGAATTTTTAGAAAAAAAACTAATTCATATACTCCTCAATAGAATGGAGTGGTAGAAAGGATGAATCAGACAATTATGAAAAGAGCTAGAAGTGTGCTAAGTAGTTCATGGCTCAACATATGCTTTTTGGGCAGAAGCTGTAAGTACTACTTGTTACTTGTTGAATAGATCTCCTTATAAGGATCTTGAAACAACACCTTATAAAATGTGGATGAGTAACAAACCTTATGTTTCACATTTAAGTGTATTTGGTTATGAGGCTTATTTTCATGTGCCTAAAGAAAAATGAACTAAGCTGGATCCAAAAGCTGAAAAGTAATTTTATTGGATATGGTGATAATGTAAAAGGTTACAAGTTATGGAATCCTCTAAACAAGAAACATACCTTTTTTAGAGATGTAGAGATGTGATTTTCAGGGAACTTAGTGTTATTTCTGATCTTGAATAACCAAAGGAAAAAGGAAAACATAGTGTATTTTGAAAGTAAGCAAGAACTTGCACATCGGGAAGAACAAAGAGATGGACTTGAGGATGAGGAGGAAGAAGATGAGGATTCAAATGAAGTTATTGGTCAAATTGAAGAACATGAGGAAGAAAATTAGGAAGAGGCTGAGCAAGATCAAGAATAACAAAAGACCCATACTCCTATTCTTAGAAGATCTAACATGACAACGAATCTAGTCAATAGGTATAGCCCACCAATTTTTTGTTGTATATTTTCTTTATTGAGTACTGACAATGATCCTAGATACTACAGGGAAGTTATTCTTGCAGATGATAGTGAGTCTTGGAAACTAGCCATGCAAGAGGAGATGATGGCTTTAGGCTCTTGTGATACTTGGGATCTTGTTTGTTTTCTCAAAGGAAGAAAATCCATTTGTTGTAAGTGGGTCTATAAAAAAAATTGTCTAGTAGATGGTTCATTAGAAAAGTACAAATCTAGACTGGTAGCTAGGGGCTACTCTCAAAGAGAGGGAGTTGATTTTGGTGAAATTTTCTCTCCCATTCCTATTAGATTTAATGTATCCATAGCTGCTACTTATGATTTTAAAATTGAGGAAATGGATGTTAAGACTACTTTCTTGTGCATGGAGATTTAGAAGATGAAATTTATATGCAACAACTAAAAGGATTTGAGGTAAAAGGGAAAGAACACTTGGTTTGCAGATTGAAACAGTCTCTTTATGGTTTAAAATAATTACCCCAAATATGGTTGTTGCCCAATTTTCACCTATGGGCTCAATCAGGCAAAAATAAATTATGTTTCAGATGTTCGAGAAGGCCAAAAGGGACATTTGCATTAGGGGGGGCTAAATCATACATCTGATGCTAGGTCACAGGGAGCTTAGTTGGAAAGCCTGCCTTGGTCAAGTTCGGCATGAAAATCCTCTAAGGAGAGAGTTGCCTCGCTGAATGGAGGCACCATTGCCATGAGGTCTGGCCGATCAAGCGAGGTCACACCAAAGAAAAGTGCTCTCAGTGGGGGATGACATCTCGAGAAAATGTCTCCATGATGGCAAGAGGTCTCACCGATGAGCAATGTCTCGTCGAAGGAAAGCAGCGTCGCCGAAGGGAAGCAAGCTCGGCAGGAGGTCTCATCGATAACGAAAAGTCATGCTGACGAGCCTTATGCCTTCGGTGTAATGCGAGAAGCCCGACAGGAAGTCTCGCTGACACATGAAAGTACCCCCGACGGGATCCTAGTTCGCCAAAAGGAAGGTCAAGTCGCCAAGATGTCTCGACGACTAGCCAGGGCTTCGCCAAGAGATGGTGATTTCGGTGAGAGGTCACACTGACAGGGAGATGTCTCGCTGAATGCGGAAGGTCTCCCCGACATATATGACATGGGTGTAGCTTCCAGCTATTAGAGTAATGTCTTGCCGACATGGTGTGGTCTCAACGACGGAAGCAGGTATCGGTATGACTAATAGGGCAAGCCATGAGGTCTTCCTGACTTGCCAGTGTCTCATCGAAAGAGGTGTAGAGCTCGGTAGAATGGAGTGTGTTTAGGGTGATATCAATAAACTCTCACTGATAGAAGATGAGGAAAGCTCGCCGAAGTAGTTTTGCCTTTGGCATGAGGTCTTGCTAAGAGTATGGTACCTTGTCGACAATGAGAAGGGTTCGCTGTGACATCTTGCCTTCGTCCGAATGTCTTGTCGACTCATGGTCTCAGCAAAAGAAAGTAGATTAGCCATGATGTCTCGGCGAAAGCATTAACTCCTTTCGAAGATGGAGGGTGCCTTCGGTATAGCATTTAGAGCTCGATGAGAGGTCCCGCCGATAGCGGAAGGTCTTGCCGAATAAAAGTCCGAGCCCGCAGAGAATGAAGATTTTGACGTATGGTCCTGCCGAACAATGAGGGTCTTGGCGAAGGTTTGTGCCTTTGCCAAGAGTTCTCACAGACCAACGAGGGGTCTCCTCGAAGTGAAATAAGCTCGGCAAGAAAGAGGTGCCATCGTTGTGATGTCCCAACGACAGATTGGAGTCTCACCGAAATAGAATGCCTTCGCTAAAGAATGGGGAATTCGACATGATGTCTCAGCGAAAGATTTGTGTCTTGCCGATAGTTTCAGGGATATTGATATAACTTTTCGGCTTGCCATGAACTCTCGTTGACGGTTTCATGTTATGCCGATACCTGCGGAGGGGCGTAATCGCATCGATGAGACACTTCCAGTGTCTCGCTGAGATGCAATTCTAACTAAACGATCTTTTGAACATCGGGGAATCCATGTGGGATGCGCCTAGCCAATCAGAAGGAGCTACGGGTGAATCGTTGGCAGCTTTACCGGTGCCAAGAGGATCAACAGAGTGAAATCGACGTGGATCAGCTATGAAGCATTCAAAGCAGCTCGATAGGGGATTCAAAGGTAGACACGAAGACCATAAATGAATGCAGTAGCTGCGAAAGATCTAAAAGCTTCTCCAGGGAATGATTCTTCACCGATATGGACAACAGGGATACACTTGAATGCATCATTAATTTCAAATAAAAGATCTAGGGGGAGTTTTTCCCTGGAGTCAGATATTTTGTAAGCCCTAAGGGGCCGAGATCTTTTTGTATATAAGGCATTTTTTTCCCTTTTGTAAGGAGTTCTGATTATGCATCCTCGGGAGTCAGTGATTTTTAACAATCCTTTCTCAGCTGATGTATGCTTTGTAACTCAACTAGAATTTGGAATACAACACAAAGTTTACCTTGGAAGCTACTGTCAATGTTTGTATTACTCTCATTTCTGTAATTTAGATTTTGCAAGTTCTCAACTGTGTTTTTCCAAATCTATATTCATACCTTAAAGCTGTGAAATTCATCTTTCCTTCTTAAGATACGTTTGTAGATCAAGCCTTTTAAGAATTATGCATAAGTCTAAAGGGGTTATGTTGAGTAAATGAAATAGTAACTATTAGCTTTCCAGTGTATGTTCATCTTGTTCTCATTCCATGATTTCTGTCAATTTGGTGTATCACTGAAGGTTTAAGTTTTAATTTTCATGTATTCCTTCTCCATTTACCTCATAAAGATTAGTAGTTTAGGTGATAACACAAAGGAAGCCAGCCTTCTCCGGAGGTTCATTTCAAGTTCAGGTGACCCACAGCCTTGAAATGATCCCATGTTTCTCTAGAAAGCTTAGTTTTCATAACTTTGCATAGGGTGCAATTTATAGGTGACAATAATTTCTGGCACGCCCGATGGGACTAGTTCCACATTATGCTGTTGGTTTAGTATGCAACCAGCGAGTTCCAAACTTTACAAAAGTCATTTGTGCATACTTGGCAACTTCGTAGAGAGAAAGAACTTCAAAATCAGCGCATTCTACAGTTTATGAGAAGAGTTTAGACAAGGAGTAGCTTAGTTCCTTTCGAGTATTTGTAGCTGTCACCACCAAGAAGATAGGGCAGAGCAACAGAAAGGCCAAGAACAATATTTACTTATACTAGAAGAGCCAAGTCTACTCCTCCATCCGTGAGATTTCATATTATTGTCGCATCTTTCATTTCATCTAGAGTGCCAGTAAATTCGCCTCAGCCACCTCCAATGGCTGCTCCAAGGAATCAACCATTTGTTGCTTTCAATGGAGGGAGTCCCTTAAATTTGGCACAGCACAACGACATTCCAATGGCAGCCTTGAAGAGTCTTCCAACTTTCACGGGAGAAAATCAAACTACCTCGATTGAACACATGCGAGATGTGGCTTCGTTATGCAGAGTCCATCACATAACTCAAGAGGATGTTGCTGTGAGATTATTAGCTACTTCACTAAAAGGAAGAGCTATGCAATGGTATAGGGGCTTAACAGTCAGTTCAATTGCAACTTGGGATGAATTTGGAGACAAGTTGCATAAACAATTTTAGGACAGGTCTGATAACTTGTCTTTATTGGAACAATTAACTACGATTAAGAGGGCTCCACAAGAGCAGATGAATGATTTTAATTTTAGATTTCAAAGAACCTGGGATAGAATCCCTGCAATGGTGAGACCACCTCCAGAATATGCATTTTTGTATTTCTTGAGGGCTCTTAACAGCGATATTGTTGTTATGATACAATCAATGGGGGGTGTTTCTCTACCATAAGCATTTGAAATAGCGATTAGAGCTGAAAACAATCTAATACAAGCTGGTAAACTTGCTCCAAAGCCACCAATGCCTATATTTCCAAAGATTCATGCAAATATTCCTTTGCAGATACCACCTTTTGCACCTTTTCCATCTATTCCAGTTGTTGTAACACAAAAAGCTGTTGTTTCAAGTTCTCCAAATGAGCTGCAAGAAATCAAAAGTCTATTATAGACTTTTGGTAATAAGCTTGTGAGCTTGGAAAAGAAGCAATCCTATAGCAGGCCTTATCAACAATAGAATTCAGGTCAGCAACAAGCATATCAAGGTAATAGACAAGCTTATCAAGGCAACTACCAGAGCTCAAGGCAGAATGTGAACACAAGACCTTTTCAGGCTTATGCTTCAGCACCTGTTAGTGCAGTCAAGGACCTTGTTCCTATTCAAAACAACTTAACAGCAGATTATGAGTGGTGTTACCCTTGTAACCAACCTCATAATCAAGCCACTTGCTAAAATGGACTTATCAATCAGGCACTTATGGTACAAAATGCCTCAAGTTCGCAGTAGAATACATTCAATGATGCATCTCCATAACACCAAGATCAGCTTACAAATGATACTACCCTACTTAACTGGCAAGGTGAGGAATTTTGTGGATTGAATGTAGATAATTCTCCAGTTGCAGCTAACACCAGGGCAAAGAAAAGAGCTTTCGAGTTTGATCAAGAAGATGACAAAGGAAAGGCAACAACCACAGAATCATCTACATCTCAAGTGACTCCTCTTTGGCAAAGAAATCAACAACTCCTTGGCAAGGAGCAACCACACTTGCAAGCTGATCACACTAGCATAAAGGTACATTATAAAGTAAACCCAGCTATACCCTATAATATTCTTGATAGCATGAAAGAGATGAATGTTACAATGTCTATGTGGGACTCATTAGCTATCCCAGGTCAAAAGGATATGTTACAGTCAACCTTGTCAAATTTGAAAATGTTTGATGAATCTGAGTCTCCAGTAGGTCGAACTAGAGCTGTGTTAATAAATGATACTCAAGGAAATGATAAACAACCCAACAAAGAGACAGGAAAGGGAGTTAAACCACCTCCATTTTATGTGTCTGTAATTATAGGTGATAAGTTAGTTCATAACTATATGGTAGACAGTGGAGCCAGTAGCTCAGTGATGCCAAAGCAAATTGCTGAAAAACTAGGACTAAAGTATCAGCCTTTAGACAAAGGAGTGATCCAATTGGATGGTACTTTTGTTAATACATTGGGAATCATTAAAGATTTGAGTCTTACCCTTCATGCTTGTCCCAATTTTTTAGTTCCTCAAGACATATGTGTCATAGATCTCCCACCTTTCTTTTCCTTGTGCCTCTCAAGAGACTTTACAGCCAAGATAGGTGGCTATGTGTCAACTGATTGGTCACATATGCTGTTTAAAACAAGATAAGGAACTAAGGTTACCATTAAATCCTAAAAGTTGGCTAAAGATCATATTGAGCCGTATAATCCAAGTCCCATCAATGTTGTTCCTATTGCTGCAGACACAAATTGTGTCGCTTTTACTGACAGTGAACTAGCTGCAGCTCAAGAGCTTCAATCAGAAGTCGTTCCTGATGAGCTTCTACATGAATGGGTAGTTGAAAATGTGTTGGAAAGTCTTAAGACCTTATTCAAGATGCTGGTATGGGTAATTATGTGATGCTTGAGCTGGGCGTAGAGATTCCAAACCTTGAAAAGGATTCAGATCAGTTGTTGCAGCAGCAAAGTGAACTTTGGGAGATGTTCTTTGATGGTTCTAGAAGCAAGAATGGAGCAGGTGGAGGTGCAATGTTGATTTCTCCACAAGGTGATAAGTATTTTTCAGCTTTTCATTTTTCTTTCACATGCTCTAATAACACTTCTAAGTATGAGGGCCTTGTTCAAGGTCTTGAGTGGGCAAGTAAGAGAGGAATAACCTGCTTGAAATTTTATGGGGATAGTGAGCTAATTGTCAATCAAATAAGAGGCCTGAATGTTGCTAAAAATGACACAGTAAAGTCTTATAGAAACAAAGTGTGGGATATGATTGAGGAGTTTGATGCCTTTAACTTAGTATCTATTCCAAGGAACCAGAACAAACATGCTGATAGACTTGCAACAATTGGAGCACAATTTGATATTCCATGCGATATCAAAAGAGACAAAATATAGTAGTATGTCAAAGTGGTTATCAGGCCATCAATTCCTGATAACAACATTCACTGGCAGGTGTTTGAAAGTGACAAACAAATTCTAACCTTTCTACTCCAAGAAGATCAGTTTTCTGTGGTGAACCAAGAAAAGATCAAGCAGCAGTATGAGGATCAAGTGATATAGCTGAAGACAAATAAACTTCCCAAAGGGATGGTTACCTTGGAATCCATATTTAATTATGATGATCAGCTTAAGAAGAGAAAAGTTGGCATTCAAGTCAAGGAAGATCATTATGAAGAAGTGGATATCTTTAAAGGTAAGCTTCTCAAATTAGGTAAAATTTGTTCAGCTGAAGATAAAAGAGCTTTCATTGTTTTATGCCAAGAATATCATGATGTTTTTGCTTGGAAATATTTTGATTTAAGGGGGTTTGATCCTCATATTGCACAACATACAATTGAGTTAGAACCTGGTGTCAAGCCTGTTAGACAAAAACAAAGGCCATTGAACCCTAAGCTTGAACCTTTGATGATCAGGGAGCTGACCAAGCTAGTAGAGGGGGGTATCGTGTTTCCAATTAAGCACACATCCTAAGTTTCTAATCTTGTTCTGGTTAGAAAAAAGAATGGTGAGATAAGACTATGTGTAGACTTTAGAGACCTTAATAGAGCATCTCTGAAGGATCATTATCCCTTGCCATCTATGGAACAAATTCTTCAAGTTGTTGCTAGATCAGAAATATTTTCTCTTCTTGATGGATATTCTGGTTATAACCAGATTCTAGTCAAAGAGGAGGATCAGTATAAAACAACATTTACAACAAAATGGGGCACTATGGCTTACAAGAGAATGCCTTTTGGTTTATCTAATGCTGGTGCCACTTTTCAGCATGCCATGGATATGGCATTCCAGAATTTGATTCAAAAGTTTTTTCTAGTGTATCTATATGACATAACTGTATATTCAAAGAAGGCAGAGGAGCACTGGTCACATCTCAAGCAAGTTTTTGAAAAATGCAGAGAATATGGAATATCTCTCAATCCTACAAAAAGTATTTTTGTAGTTCACGAAGGTAAACTGTTAGGCCATATAGTATCAAAAGATGGAGTTACCATTGATTCTGAAAGAGTTAAGGCTATATTGGAGTTGTTGTTGCCTAATCATAAGAAAGGATTGCAAAGCTTCTTAGGGACGATAAATTTTTTAAGAAGATTCATTCCTAATGTTGCAAATTTATTACAGCCCTTGACTGCCATGCTTAAAAAGAATGCAGTTTTCAATTGGACTAAAGAAGCAAAGCGTAGTTTTGAGCAAATCAAGGAAGCTTTAGCATCAGCTCCAACACTGGTAAATCCGGATTTCTCTAAAGACTTCTTTTTGTATGCTTTTGGTAGCACTGGTTCAATCTCTACTATGTTGGTACATAAAAATAGTGATAACTTAGAACAACCCATAGCTTTCTTTAGTCAAGTACTTGCTGATTATGAAGAGAGATATACTTTTGTTGAGAAGCATGTTCTCGCCGTGATCAAAAGCCTAAAGAAGTTTAAGCCTCTAGTGTCAAACAATAAAATCCATATTTTGGTTGCACACTCAAGTGTCAAGGAATTTTTGTTGAGTAAAGATCTAAATGAAAAAAGGGCAAGGTGGATCACTAAGGTCATGGAATATGACGTGGATATCAAGATTACCATACTGATTAGAGGTAAAGGTCTCTGTGAATAGCTCGCTATAGGGTCAATCAATGAAAATGAATTAGAAAAGGATGTCGTTTTTGCTAATACAAATGAGTCTCAGGATGCTCAAGAGGGTGTGCCTGTGATAACAATTAATTGGGTTCAAGACATGACCCATTTTTTACAAACGGGTGAGTGTCCATCAGGTTTGAACAGAGCTAAAAGAAGATACTTCAGACTGCAGTCCATACCATATGTGCTGGTAAATAATGTTCTTTTAAAAAGGGATCTAAATGGTGTTCTGTTAAGATGTATTCATAGTGATCAGGTCGAGAAGATACTTCATGAGTTTCATGATGGAGCTTCAGGAGGTCATTTCGCTCCAAGAACTACCACTTGGAAAATTATGAGAGCCGGTTACTACTAGCCCAACTTGTTTAAAGATGCTTATGCATGGTCAAGAAAGTGTGTCAAATGTGCTCTATTTTCAGGAAAAGAAAAGTTGCCTGCTATGCCTCTACATCCAATTCAAGTGGAGCAGCCCTTCATGAGATGGGGCATTGACTTTATCAAATTGATTAATCCACCATCTAGTGTTGTTGACAAGTGGGTGCTTACTGCTATAGACTATTTCACACAGTGGACAAAAGCAATAGCCTTGAAGGAAGCAAAAGAGTCTTCAGTTTTGAGTTTTTATGAGGATATAGTCACCAGATTTGGAGTTCCTAACTCTATCATATCTGATAACACTCTTGCATTTGTGGGATTAAGATTAACTGATTGGGCTATTAAACATGGCATTCATTTGAATACATCCTCAAATTATTACCCTCAGGGTAATGGTTTAGCTGAAAGCACAAATAAGAATCTCATTAGGATTATTAAAAGAACAATGGAGGATAATCAAAGGACCTGACACATTAATTTAAAGTATGCACTTTGGGAAGACAAAGTGGCTCCTAAGAGGTCCATTGGTAATTCACCATACATGTTAGTTTATGGCAAAGAGGCTAGGTTACCTCTGTCTGTGGAGCTTCCAGCTCTAGACATTGTTCACCAGTTGGAGATGTTTGAGGAACAAGACCCAATGTTTATGAGATATGCAGAGCTCATGGAGCTTGAAGAATCAAGAGACAAAGCGATGAAAGCCTTGGAGTATCATCAGCTCCAAACGAAGAGAACATTTGACAAGAAAGCTACAGTTAAAAGTTTTAAAGAGGGTGATATTGTTCTCAAATGGGATGTTATGAAAAGTAGGCCAAGTCATCACACCAAGTTTGACAATATGTGGACAGGTCCATTTATTATCAAAGACTGTAAGGAACACAATGCTTACCAACTAGCCACAACAAAAGGTGAAGTGCTTCCTATCCCAGTTAATGGGATACATCTCAAGCCTTGTTTTCAAGTCTGATGAGTTCCTCTATTGTACATATGTACATATTAGGTTGAGTTTATGTTTCCAATAAGTGCTTCTGCACTTTAGTTTAATTTTTTTTCCATTTCCTAAGTGTTGTTTCAACACAGTAAATATTTTTCTTTTTAGTTCCTCCTGTTTCTTAAGTTTCAGACAACCTGTTATGATCTATAGGTTACAGACACATTTGAGCTATTTGTAAGCTGATGTTTTAATTTTTTCTGAGCTTCCTAAGGACTCCATGCCCAATGGATAGGCCTAGGCTACTAGTTTTCATGTTTAGCAGGAAAACATCTAGCAAAAGTCGCCAGAAATGTTGCCCAATTTTCACCTATGAGCTCAATTAGGCAAAATAAATTATGTTTCAGATGTTCGAGAAGGCCAAAAGGGAAATTTGCATCAGTGGGGGGCTAAATCATACATCTGATGCTAGGTCACAGGGAGCTCAGTTGGAAAGCCTACCTTGGTCAAGTTTGGCATGAAAATCCTCTAAGGAGAGAGTCGCCAAGAGCTTCAGGAGGTCTCACCGACTAGAAGGGGCCTCGCTGAATGGAGGCACCATCGCCATGAGGTCTGGCCGATCAAGTGAGGTCACACCAAAGCAAAGTGCTCTCGACGAGGGATGACATCTCGAGCAAATGTCTCCCCGACAGCAAGAGGTCTCACCGATGAGCAATGTCTTGTTGAAGGAAAGTAGTGTCACCGAAGGGAAGCGAGCTCGGCGGGAGGTCTCATCGATAACGAAAAGTCACGTCGACGAGCCTTGTGCCTTCGGTGTAACGTGAGAAGCCCGACAGGAAGTCTCACCGACACATGAAAGTCCCCCCGATAGGATCCCAGTTTGCCAAAAGGAAGGTCAAGTCGCCAAGATGTCTCGACGACTAGCCAGGGCTTCGCTAAGAGATGGTGATTTCGGCGAAAGGTCACGCTGATAGGGAGATGTCTTGCTAAATGCAGAAGGTCTCCCCGACATATATGACATGGGTGTAGCTTCCAGCTGTCAGAGTAATGTCTTGCCGACATGGTGTGGTCTCAGCGACGGAAGCAGGTATCAGTATGACTAATAGGGCTAGCCATGAGGTCTTCCTGACTTGCTAGTGTCTCATCGAAAGAGGTGTAAAGCTTGGTAGAATGGAGCACATTCAGGGTGACATCAATAAACTCTCGCCGATAGAAGATGAGGAAAGCTCGCCGAAGTAGTTTTTCCTTTGGCATGAGCTCTGCCGAGAGTATGGTACCTTGCCGACAATGAGAAGGGTTCACCGTGACATCTTGCCTTCATCCGAATGTCTTACCAACTCATGGTCTCGGCAAAAGAAAGTAGATTCGCCACGATGTCTCGGCGAAAGCATCAACTCCTGCCGAAGATGGAGGGTGCCTTCGGTATATCATTTAGAGCTCGATGAGAGGTCCTGCCGATAGCGGAAGGTCCTGCCAAATAAAGGTCCGAGCCTGCAGAGAATGAAGATTTTAGCGTATGGTCCTGCCAAACAATTAGGGTCTTGGAAAAGGGTTGTGCCTTTTCCAAGAGTTCTCACCGACCAACGAGGGGTCTCCCCGAAGTGAAATAAGCTCGGCGAGAAAGAGGTGCCATCACTGTGATGTCCCGGCAATCAATCGAAGTCTCACCGAAACAGAATGCCTTTGCTAAAGAATGGGGAATTTGACATGATGTCTCAGCAAAAGATTTGTGTCTTGTCGATAGTTTTAGGGATATCGGTTTAAATTTTCGTCTCACCATGAACTCTCGTCGATGGTTTCATGTTATGCCGATACCTGCGGAGGGGTGTAATCGCATCGGTGAGACACTTCCAGTGTCTCGCCGAGATGCAATTATGACTGAACGAGCTTTCGACCATTAGGAAATCCATGTGGGATGCGCCCAACCAATCAGAAGGAGCTATGGGTGAATCATTGGCAGCTTGATCGGTGCCAAGAGGATCAACAAAGTGAAATTGATGTGGATCAACTCTAAAGCATTCAAAGCAGCTCAACAGGGGATTCAAAGGCAGACACGAAGACCAGAAATGAATGTGGTAGCTGTGAAAGATCTGAAAGCTTCTCTGGGGAATGACTCTTCACTGACATGGACAACATGGATATACTTGAATGCAACATTAATTTCAAATAAAAGATCTAGGGGGAGTTTTTTCCTAGAGTCAGATATTTTGTAAGCCCTAAGGGGCCGAGATCTTTTTGTATATAAGGGATTTTTTTCCCTTTTGTAAGGAGTTCTGATTATGTATCATCGAGAGTCAGTGATTTTTAACAATCCTTTCTCAGCTGATGTATGCTTTGTAACTCAACTAGAATCTGGAATACAACACAAAGTTTACCTTGGAAGCTACTGTCAATATTTGTATTACTCTCATTTTTGTAATTTAGATTATGCAAGTTCTCAACTGTGTTTTTCCAAATCTGTATTCATACCTTAAAGCTGTGAAATTCATCTTTCCTTCTTAAGATACATTTGTAGATCAAGCCTTTTAAGAATTATGCATAAGTCTAAAGGGGTTATGTTGAGTAAGTGAAATAGTAACTATTAGCTTTCCAGTGTATGTTCATCTTGTTCTCATTCCATGATTTTTGTCAATTTGGTGTATCACCGTAGGTTTAAGTTTTAATTTTCATGTATTCCTTCTCCATTTACCTCATAAAGATTAGTAGTTTAGGTGATAACACAAAGGAAGCTAGCCTTCTTCGGAGGTTCATTTCAACTTCAGGTGATCCACAGCCTTGAAATGATCCCATGTTCTTCTAGAAAGCTCAGTTTTCATAACTTTGCATAGGGTGCAATTTCTAGGTGACAACAATGGTATCAAAAATTTGACTATTTTGTGTTAAAATTAGGCTTTGATAGAAGTAGAGATGATCATTGTCTTTACATTAGATGTATTGATGATCAGTTACTTATTGTTGCCTTGTATGTGGATGATAAGTTGTTTTTAGTAACATAAAAGGTATGATTAGTGAACTAAAAGCTCAACTTTAAGGTGCATTTAAGATTAAGCATTTGGGGGAAATGAGATACATGTTGGGAATGGAAATCATAAGAGATTTAGGTAACATAAAACTTTGGTTTTCACAAAATAAGTATGTGAGCACTATTTTTCTCAAAATTAGTATGCAAGACTATAAACTAGTTAGAATTCCTTTACCAATTGAAACTAAGCTTACTTTAGATATGTGTCCTAAATCTAAAGATGATTTTGAGGATATTCCTGGTGTGCCATATGCTAGTGTTTTAGGAATTTTGATGTATGTAATGGTTTGCACTAGACCATATATTACACAAGCAGTGGGAGTTTTGAGCAAGTTTATATCTAACATTGGTAGAGAGCATTGGAGTAATGTAAAGAAGGTGTTACGATATTTGTGTGGTACTTTTGATTATTGTTTGGTTTATTCTAGTATTAACAATGTGGATAAGACATTGGACATACAAGGTTTTATTGAAGTAGATTGGGTAGGTGACTTGGATAGTCAAATGTCCACTAGTGGATATGTGTTTACTTTATTTGGAGGAGCTATAAGTTGGACATGAGTAAGAGACAACCTATGGTTGATTTATCCACTACTATTAAAGCAAAGTATATGGATGCTCCCCATGTTTCTAAGGAGGTAATACGGTTACAAAGGTTGTGTGTACAGGTATTGTTTTAATTGCAGGATAGTTCAGATTGGTTATGATAGCCATCTAGAGTGCAATTCATTTAGCCAAGAATCCTATGTATCATGCTCAGACTAAGAATGGGGATGTTTAATACCATTTTGTATGAGAAATAATTTCTAATGGATACATTGAGTTGAGAAAAAATGACACCCAAATGAATGCTGCAAATTATCTTACCAAACCTATGAGCACATATAAGTTCATTTGGTGCAAGAAGGCCACAAGCCTTGTTTCTTGTACTTAGTTGATTCCATGATGGTGTCATTCCCCTAGCTCTTGTAAGGTATTTGACAAGTGGGAGAATGTTGGAAATCAAGGTGTCTCAACCTTGATAATTTTCTAAGTTATAAATTATTTATTCTTTTTTTATAATTTCCCATGGATATTATCATTTATGTTATTAAATAGTTGTGCTCCATCAAAAGGGACATGAGATTATGAGTTGGATCTTTTGCCATGTTTTGGTGCCTTGAAAAACAAGTTATTAGTTGTCAAAAGATGCCCATTTAGTGGTCTAACATGGAAAGCCTATTTTTAAGGATATTATGATGGATTCTATGACAATTGCAAGGGCTAAAAGTAGGGGATATCATTTTGGACATGAGAATAAGTTATGCCATGCATAAGAGAATCTTTGCATAAGCTATTAATGGTTTATGACACATGTAAGAGAATATCATATTTTCTAGGGATTCTTATGACAACTTGTAAGAGAGAGTAATGTCATGTAAGAGACCATGTTTAGCATGTAAGGATCGTATGATTTTTACCATGATATTTCGAAACCTTATTATGACCCATGGTAATGTTTTATGGTAGTATTTTGAGCCCCCATGAGTCTATATATTGAGGGGTTGAGATGGAGACATTATGAAATGTTTTACAAGTACCTAGATGCTATTGGATTGAAGATTGGAGAGTAGTTAGAGTGGATGTATTGTAATCACATATTTTGATTTAATACAAGATATTAATCTCTTCTTTTGTGGAGTTTTTTCCGAAAGGGTTTGTCCACATTAAACATTGTGTTTGGTGTTCAGTTCTCTATTCTATGCTTTCATTATTATTGTTGATGTAAAACTCCATATGGTAAACATTGTTAGACCTGATTTACGGTTGATTTAAACTTCTATTATTGTTGTTCACCTTCTGCATTCTAACAAATATACTAGTATTTTATTTATTCTATAGGGTTGTGAATTTTTGGCTTGGATCATCTTTCATTAGACTTGGAACAAAATTGAAAAATCTATTAAAATCTAGAACTTCAAAATATAATTTTAATACTTCATATCACATTATTTTAAAATTGAAAAATCTATTAAAATCTAGAACTTCAAAATATAATTTTAATACTTCATATCACATTATTTTTTGATAAAATCAATTGTACTTCAATATAATTTAAAGCCAAGATTAAATACCTAGAATTTAAATGAAAACCATTCAATATTAGTATCAAAAGTCTTTTAATTGTATAGACTCTAATATAAATAACATCCACTACATTTAAAAAAATAAAGGCTAAAGACATTGAAGCTTGACTTAGATACTAGAATATGAAAGGCTACAATCTAAATAACCATGTCAAAGTTATTAAATGGTATATTTCTATGAAATTTAAAGCAATAAAGAGATAGAATAATGATTTTTTTAATATGAAAATGAAGTAAAAGTATTATACTAACATTAATTTGATTAATCAAATTTAATTTTTTTAGTTCAAATTGTAAAAATTAAATGAAACTTATTAGAATAAGTATTAATCTTCACTATCTCTATAATCATACTAGTTATCCCACTAACTCAAACATAACTTGGGATGAACACGTTTGAAAAATTAAGACTATTAAAGTTGATATTCTTTATAATATCATTACAATGTGAAAAATGACTTCATCTAATTTCATTCAAATTTGTTAAAGAGGTTTAGTTCTATTAGATTCCCATCATAAAAAGCCCAATTACACACTAATTTATAAATAATAAAAACCATAAAAAAATAAAAAGAAAACCTAGCTAGATTTCCCGCAATCCCGTCCCTAAAGAAGGGGCGCCACTTCAACATAATAAATATTATCACCATAAACAAATTACAATCATTTTATTATTTAAAAAATCTTCCACCAATTAATCTATAAACATGGGCATCCCAAATTATTTATTTAAAGCAGGTTTGTTTTAATATATGATCAATTCTTGTGATTTACAGAAAGCAAATGGACTGAATAATACATGCAGAAAGTTTTTGATTAAAATATGCAAAGGCCAATGCTCTAAAACATTTGGGATAAGATCCATGTGAATGAAGAAAGAAGAATCTGGAATCTCAAATCATGAGATGATTTTTTTTTTGTTTGAACATTAACATGGCACAAAAGGATTTATAATGTTTTGATTTCCAAATAGATTCCTCTTTTCACTTCCATAAAATTCCCAGGTGTGAAGTAGAAGAATAAATAAAAATGCTGTTCATAGTCGGTGTATTAAGCTATCTATTTTTTACTGGGACAACCACAATTTTAAAAGTTTATTTCGAGGTCAATATTTTTTTGGGGGTCAGTTTTGGAAAAGAGTATATATGGGGACAGTAGAAACAGAAATACATTGTATTTGGAATTGCAAAGTATACAAAGATATCTCAGTCAAGTACTTAAGTAATTTAGTCATAATTTCTTTCTTAAATTTATTTAATGAAAATAAATTAAAAGATGAAAAAAATCGTTATTAAATTGAACAAGTGTCACGTAGTGGCTAGTACTTGCCTTTATAATATTTTAGTTTTTTTTTTTTTAAAGTTTTATTAATGTGAATAAAATTAAATGTGAGTTTTGTTAATTATAGTATTAACATAATCATTTTAAAATGTCACATTAATGTTAATTTTTATTAAAATTATAATAATATATTAATCGTTATAATGTAAATTGTAAGATAATGCATGTCTATATAATAAAAATAGTTACATGTATTTATATTAATATTAATAATTATTAATCTTATATTAATTATATCATATAAAAATAATTACGTATTAAAATTTTTAATATTAGAAAAATAATATAAATATCAAACAAAATAAAAATCAAATCAAATGATAGTATAATATAATTAGAAGAAAAAAATGATAATTATTATATAAATATAAAATTTATCTATAATTATGTTACATACCAATATGTATAATATAATATAAATTTATTGATTATATTATATTAACTAATATTTATTGATTATATAATGTGAATTTAAATAATAATTTTTATTTATTTCTATTAAATAAAATGATAGTGGAGAAGCTTGAGATGTATTTAATAATAGGCAAAATAATAGTTCAATTTCTTTAAAATAGGCAGAATAATAGTTTTGTTTTCTTCAAAATAGGAAAAATAATAGATCATTTCACTTTTCCTAAAAATCCGTCAATAACACACCAAACTTCTTAGCCAATCATATTCACAAAAAATAATTTTTCTAATTTATAAAGTTAAATATTGTATAGAAAATTAAATTTTTTAATAATTATTATTTTTGATTGGTTGAAAGCTAACTTATTAATAACTAATTAATTAGAAAAAAAAAATTGATTACAATAGTATTGCTACGGCAAGTACTAATAATAAAAGATCAACACTTAAAAATAAATAAAAATCTATTATTCCATAAACTACTTTTAACCTTAGAAAACTCTTTTGATAATATAAAAATTTTAGTAGGTTCTTCCTATTTCATTAATTAGATTGGGATTTGGCCCCTAAAAATCTAGGGCTAACTTCTTCTACAAAGAATATCTCTAAGAAAAAGTGTAGAATTGATTCGCAAACTCTATTTTTACTAAAATCCAGTTGGCGATTCCTGAGCGTACATTTCAGATAAGGTTTTCACATGAATAGGCAAAAAAGAAAAAAAGCTTTGGAATATGAAGAGTTTACCGAGGAAAATGTTGAAAGAAGAAAATTAGATTCGGGTGCCACCAAAATAAAATAATAATAAATGAGAAATAAAAGTTTAGATTCATAAGTGAGTTTTATTGATTAATTGAAATAAATATTAAATTAATTGTTGAAATAAATAAATTAGATGTAAGTGACGATTGTATGCTATAAAATGTGAGTAATTAGAGAATTATAAAATATAGATATGTTAAATGATTATAGTAGTTGAAAGTTTCATTATTTATTATTTTTGTTTATTTTTACGAGTGTGAAATTAATCTTTGTATGAATGGACTTAAACTTATGTGTATAATTGAATTTGTAACTCATGAAATTTGATAGAATTTGATTGTCTATAAGACGTTCACCTTTCTCTATGCACTCTAGATCTAACATGGAATTGACATTGTTTAGAAACACCTTTAGGCAGTCTATTGAATATTGAGGGTCATGTTCTCCTCAATTAGACCCTAGGTAGACCAATTGAATGGTCGTGAATAGAAGGCCAAGAACATGGAGCAAGCATGCAATAGGCTCCTAGCATGATGATGCAACATTGATCTATAACAAGATTCCTTTTATTCCTTGATACTCTCTAGATTATACTTGTTTGTTCCTAGATGATTCTTTTGAATTATGGTTAGTCCTTGAATACACCACCTTAATGTAATTTGAAATAATTCAAATTTTATGGAAGGGGGTCTATTTGAATATTTTAATTTAAAACTTTGGATCTCAAATCTACAAAAATGAAGATGAAATAGATCAAATCGATAGTCAAAAATCTAAACTAAGGTAGCAAATGGTGGATTTAGGGACGGGGATCAATTTTCAAGGATGAGCGATGATGGGGATCAATTTCCAAGGATGATTGATAATGTCAATTGTCAAATTGTATGCCAAGTATATCATATTACACAACAATTGATACATAAAGAACAACCTAGTTGTTGTAGGCCTAAAACATAAGGTGGAAGGGCGTGGATATGAATTTTACTGTTACTTGCATTTCAGCTACCATGAGAAAGCATGTCATAGTAAAATCAAGAAGCCACTAGATATAAATTAAATATTTTTAAACACTCAAAGTGTATGGATATGTATAAAGTATGTAGATCATGGATGTCATTCACGTGTGCTATCCTTTCCATGTTTGCTCCATCAAGAACCTGTAAGGTTGGAATAAATTAGTAGCATTCATAAAAATTAAATATAAGCATAATCTAACTTTCTAAAGTTGTTTATTAAAAATTAAAAGGAGTAGGTTCAAAGATTCCTCATATTAAAAAAAGTGATAAAGCTCTGACTATGTAGAAATGACTCCTAACAAGTAGACAAATAGAAAGGGCTCCATCTAGATATGAAATAATGTTTGACTTCATAAATATCATGACCAAGTATTTGACCACATAAAAAATGTACTTTATCTAGATATCATGATGAATCTCTATCTAGTACAAAAATAATCATAGTTATCATAACTATATCACTATAGTGAAAATCATAATTAATAAATTTCAATGATAATATATCCCCCCTCTAATTGGTTGCATACAAAAGGACACAAGGAATTGTCCATAGGCAAGGGAAAATGATAACATCCTGCAAAAAAAGTGTAATAATTGTTAAATATAATATCATATAAATGAACACATAATAAGAGTACATTAGACATCAATATCTAGATAATAACACATGGAAACAACAAGCATGTAATAAATGTTTATAAATAACGTCATGAATGCATAAAAAGCATGCAATGAGTATCAATATAAAAGATCTTACATAGGCACAATAAATTAAAAAAGAGGTATGCAATAAGCATATAAGAACATAAAGGAAAAGTGATGAGATGATCCCAATATTGCCTCCAATGATAAGGTAATACAAAATAATCAATATTGACAAATCTTATCAACACAATGAAACACATGATCTAATTTCTAGGGTGAACAAGGAGATAATCCTACAAATGAATTAGTAATGCAACAAGACAATAGAATGCTAAAAGAAAGAAAAAAATGTAAACCAAAACATATTCAAATACAAAAGGATTTTGGCAATGGATATGCCACTTCTATTTTGATTGAATAGGTGAATCATGTAGTGGTAAGATAACAATCTATTGTGCATCTTCTACTTTACAAAATGTACAAAGTATGTATTTATACAAGTAGGCCATCAACTAGGACTCCAAATATATGCTAACAAGTCTCCAATCTATATGGAAAGTTACTTATTTGGATAGGATGATAGTAGATGTGTGACCTACATGTTACCAACTATATTTCTATGACTTGTGGCTTAGATGCTACCATGTGTCAAATGTATATGGTTTTAATTATATGATCATGTTCTATGTTTCAAGGGTTTATAGGTGGTATACTTGTACACAAAAGCATGTTAACATTTGGTTGTTGACATTTCATGTTGCACATATATAATCTAACTAGACACCACATGTATAGCCATGTATAGAGCCACAAGGTGTAGATGAATAGTATTGTGTGGTTATGCATAGAAAATATATGTAAAGGTGTAAAGATAATGTTGTGCATAGATTTTTTAGCACTATGTTGCACACATTGAGTAAAGTTGAGTGCATAGATAAATTTATTGAAAAGGATGCATGCGTTTGTGCTCAAATCATTCATCCCTCTGAAGGAGGAATGTTCCCTATTACATCAAAAATAGGTTAATGAAATTTTGTATATGGTTGCTAAAGAATGTACCACTTTTCCTAATCTTCATACTACTCAATCTTGACCAATTGAAATATGCACACATGTCATTCCAATTAGGAGTGTTATTGGATAGTTGTGGGATCCAATTGGTAGAAAACATGTTTAAGGAGTTTCATATTGAATATTAGGTGTAGACCCAAGTGAAAGAAGATAAAATTAGGATGTTCTTTCTTAATGTGTGTATATTGAAATAGAACAAAATATTTATCATTTTAGATTCAAACTATTTCACCTAATCTAAAGCTAAATTAGCATACATACTACACTTGGGATTAAAGAAAGATAATAGAATCAACTTAGAAAGAGTTCCAAGTATAAAATTAAAATACAACTAGAGACTAAACTAGGAAATCTAACTTTAAGAGAGAAAAAACTAAGACTAATGCACTTTATAGATAGAAAGTGTGTGAAAGTGGTTCTCTAGAAATTATATCAAGAAGCTCAATCAAATAAAATTGGAGCATCTTGAACTTATCCTTTAACAATTGGTCAATGCTAGCCACACCCAAGGAGGGTAGATGTCCTAATTTGGGTATAAGAGCTGGTATAGAAAAAAATATACCATATAATATTTGGATATGGAAGTAGAAACCCAAGACCTAAGAGCTTCAATTAAAGCACAAGAGAGGCCCAACATGAATTAATAATTCTATTGTATCAATGGATGCAAATGAAAAATATATGTACATGAATATAATTGGATTTGCAATGATTGCCCCTTGGTTATATAGGCAAGGTGAGACACAAGACAACATAAGAGTATGACATGTGTCTTAATATGATGACTTGAGGCATAAAGTGAAAAACCCACAAATAAACTTAAGTAAACTATTGAGAATAGGACCTAATAAGGAAACCAATAAGGTAAGACACATTGTTCACGCCAACAACCCCCCTTAAATGCAACTTAGGCATAATGTAAAAATATGTATGAATACAAATAAGGATCCTAGATACAAGGCCATGTTAGGTACCCATGTACAAATAAATTTATTGCAAATAGAGAAAACGAGAAAAACTTGTAAAAAAAATCCCTCTCCAAAAGAGAGAAAACATAAGATGCTCTAGGTAGAAGAATGGGAAAGAGAAAAACCCATGTGAATAAAAGGTCCCCTCCACATAAGAGAGAAGAAGATAGATCATGCAACCCTCCTCAATGTAGAATATCCTACACTAATAGTAGATTCATGAAAATGAATGCTGAAAATGATCCAAGAACATTGGACAATATTCCTCCCCAAGTAGGAAGAAACAAAACCAAGAATGTATATAGGAAACTCGTCTTCACATTCATTAAACACATATGAGGGAAGAAAACACAAGATATTTTATGTCTCTAAAATATAATCAAATGTTGCTATGTTCTCATTGAAAGGATGCACAATCAAATCAAGAGTTCCAAGCCTCCTCGATGAAAGTGACAATCTAGAACATTATGGTTCAAATGGATTTAGAGTGTAATTTAAAGATGAAGATGGATCCTCCGATTATTTTTGAAAGGGTCTCCAAGCCAATGCTAAACTATGACAAATGATCATGTGCATAAAGAGCTAGAGGGTTTGAATGTGTCTTCTAGACATCTAAAGAAGATGATGTAACTCCATAGGGCTAACATAAAAGAGGATATGAATATCCTCAATAGTGTCCTCGAAGTATACAAGATAAGACTCACAAAACAAAATTTTAATGCCTATAAAGTACTTATCCCAAGTAGTTATATTTGAAAGGAAATGAAATTCATGTTGCATTGAACTATTAGAAGCCATAGATGTAGAAGTTCACTTGTATCATCAGAAGAAAAAATATATGGAGACGAGACCTCAATGTATGTTATTTGACTATATTTATCATCTCATGAAGATGTTTCCACAAAAGATGTTGAGTGTGAACATCAAATAAATTTTTCAATTCTACAATTAGAGAGTCCTTAGCCTTAATATTTTGAATTATAAATAAATAAGATAAACTCTCTAACCCTAGATTAGGATTCATGGAATCCAAAGTATTAATGAAAATCTCAAGAGGAGGAGAAATAGTATCAAGAGAAGTTGGTATGTCATCATGATGTTCATGAATTTTTGAATGATCAAGAACCATAGTTATTTTATGATGATATGGTGGATTATCCTAATTATCTAGAGGAAAACCATAGTCTAAGGTAGGATATTGTAGGAATGGTGGATCAACTATATTTTCATCTCCATAATTTTGATCCAAACAACATGGTGGCACTCAATTTCAATTGAGATAGAGGATATGTAGTAATCAACATTACAACTAATAAATACAAGGACATGATCAATATTTTCTTGCCATACAAGCTATTGATAAAAAGTACTTTTTTGTGGAAAAAGTCCATAGAGATAGGGTAAGATATTAAACCACATTAAATGCTTCAAAATTTCATCTCACAAAGACTTACAATTTTATCTTTCCAATTCAATAACAAAAGGATGAGTTGAAATACCCACGAATAAAAATGGTGTTATGAAATTTTAGTCACATAATAGACCAATCAAGAGACTCAATCCAACAAAAGCACAATATTACCCTCCATGTTCACACAATCAAGAGACCCCCCAACAATATATGATCCTAGCACTTTATACTTAGTTCAATTATAGTTTTCATTTGCCAAATCAGCAAAGTGGTCTTGATCTTAGTACATCACATATGCCAAATTTGGCTACAAAAATGAAAGTATAATTTTTAATAGAATGAGATTAATCTAATCAAATCACTACAATTTTTTTAAAAAAAAAAAACCCATCGACAAATGTTACTACATGAGCTCAAACATACCTCTAGAAGTCCCAAAATTAGAACTACTAAAAAATGTCCTATAAGAAAGCATATATTTTTATAAAGATAGATAGAAAAATAAATAATTGTCTACACCACTATGAAACTCATGAAATTCCCCAATAAATAAAATGCTCACAAAAAGGGAGCTCATATGACCAACAATGAATATTGCAAAGTTCACATACCAAAACCAAAATACAAATTATGAATCGGTTGTTGGGGGAAGAGATTGATGATGTCATGTTAACATCAACACTTGTAGCTAGAATATTTCTTTGAGACAAAATGTTCCCTAAAAAAATGAAACTACCATTAGATTTTAAAAAATAGCCTCTATGATATGAAAACCTTTATCTTGATCACCAAAAATGGCTTTCAATGGTCAAAAGTGGTTTTCTAGGATTAATGATGGATTGGTGGTAGAAAACGTTGTTCTATGTATGAAATATCCCTAGAATATTCTTCCTACAAGCTAGTTGTTGGTTGTTGGGTTCTTAGTAGTCTATAGACATAGGGTGGCCACATGTTGCTCCCATAAATAGTCAACGGATACCATGGAAGTACAAGGTACCCTATGTAGCTAGTGTAATGTCAAAAATTGCACACCCTTGCTATTTCAATTATGTTTTTTCTCCACTTTGGTGTTTGTTCGCTTAGTGTTTTTGTAGGGTCATTTCAACCCTTGCATCAACCTTTCTCCTTTTCAAGACACTTTGGAATCCTTTCTTATGGTCACTTTTTCATGTCACTTTTGTGTTTACCCTATGTTTTTCTATTCTCCTATCATTTTATGAGTTTAAATTGTTTGGGCACTAGCACTTTGCATGGACGTCTACATGTTGCACTATTTTCCTATGATAATTTGTTATTTGAAGGTCATTTCTAAGCCTTTTTCCACTTGTAACCTTCTTAGGTGAGTGGAAACGACTCGAAAAAATATAAACAACTCATCAGCTTCTTCCTCTTCCCTCCTCTTTCCATCATTTTAAGAACTATATTTTCATTTAAAAAGCTCTCTCTTTCTCAAGATCACACACAACACTCTCAAGTTTTTTATAGAATTATCATAGAATTTTCTCTAGGTCTCCTAATCTCTTTATAAAAGAGAATAGAAGAATGACTCACTACCAGAGTTTCAACTGCTAATAGTGCATTTGCAACATGCTGAAAATACAATTCCAATTAAGCTTAGAAAATTGACTTTCCACACTTTATACTTCACCACTATCACCTTTCACACTTCACTCTACATCACATCTCACACACAATCTGTACATCACACTATCTCACATTTTTCCATTCAACTCACACTGAATTGACCTTCTCTATATATGTATATATTCTGCAAACAACCATATCATCAATTAAGTCAGCCTAATTAGATGAAACATGCATCATAACCCATCGACACAAAACTCCAACATATATACCTTGTGGAAGAAACAAAAATGTTTTCTTCACCAAAATAGGTTGGCACGACATATAATTACTCCCATGATTCTGCTCCTTTCATAATTCAACTCCACATGACCCCAAAACCCTTAGGTCAACACCACACAACAAAATTGGTGAAGCAACAACTAAATGAACCAATTGTTCATCCACAACTCAACACGTGGACCACCAAATCACTTGCCACTTGGAGTGAATACACTTTTGAAATCCTCAAACACTTCCTCAAAACCACACAACATAATAATCATTTGTGGTGAAATGCAGAGCATTCCAATATGCACTCTGCACCTGTAACTTTGCTTCTACTAAGCTTGATACTCTATCGATGATAACTTCAGCTGCGGAAGATATACAACCTTGAAGCCTTGGATATAGATACCTTCAATACATACCATTATTACCTAAGAACTGCACGATAATATTTTGCAAAGTGGAGCAATACATAACACAAAACTGTTGCTATGTTACTATTTCAGTCTGAGACTTAGGCAATTTTCACCAAAACAGTTGGTCTTCTCCAGACTTCTCCATACTATGTACATACAAATGCAACATCACTTCTACAATGGGTTTCCATCAATGACAACACCATATATTGTCATGCTCATTTTTCCAACACCATGGATAATATTTGATTAGAAGGGATGATGCAAGAAGTTGGGTACACAAAAAGCTGAAAAAGTGGAAGTGCTTTTGTTGTTTTTCAGAATTTGTCACACTTTGACTGAAAATTTGAGGCACTTATACAATGAATCTTAAAAAAATTCAATAATATGAAATTTTGAATTTTTAATCTAGTTTCCAAATATGTAAATTATTCAAATACCCAGATTATAGAAATTAAATTTTGATAGGGATCTATTAAAGCCACTTTTTAAAAGTCCATGTTTTTTTACAATACCAAGCACGTGTACGAACAACACTTTTTGACCCAAATAAAAGTATTTTGCTAATTAATTTTGGGAAAAGAGAGCTAACAATATGAAGTTTGGTTTGGAATTTTTTTGTAATTTTTTGGTTGAATATTTTTTTTTTAATTAAATTTTATTGGCCTTAATTGTTGTTTTTAAAATCAACGTGAACGGACAACATAATTGGACTTAAACTAAATATTTTTTGAATCTTTTTCATTGTGTAGATAATTGTCTGAAGTTTGATGCCATATAATTTTTTTTATAAAAAACTTAACCAAAAAAAGTTATTAAAAAACAAAAAAAGCCTGATATTTCAAGTTTAAGGACTAGTTTGCTTGGAAATTAATTAAAAAATATTAAACATAATTCAATATTAATAAAAATTATATATTTGGAAAGTAGACATCGTGTTCTCTAATGGATTTTAATTTTATAGATTGATTCAGAAAAGAAGTCCATCAGCCATGTTGTCAAAGTTGGACATTCTTCTTCAATCAGTCTTAGTTTTTTAGTTGCAGGTCAAAGACTAAGGCTAGGATTGTCAAGCCTTTCCCAAGCCTAAAACCAGGGCTGGATGTGGTGTGGAAATTCAACTTTTAAATAATGCGTACGCATTTAATAACGCATACGTGTTATCTATTTACCCATTGGGTAAAGGTAACACACGCGTTCCTGGAACATAACATGTATGCGTTTCTAATATAGCCGTTTTTCCCTAATTTAAAAAATACTGGTAAAACACAATTTCCCTGCAACATTCTTTTTCTGCAGTACGGTCTAAAAGTGTCATTTTCTGCATTTTTTATTGCAAATTTGTCTTGTGTAGGGCATATTCTATTCAAATTGTTGGAAGAGACAAAGTGCAGGTTGAATTTTCTAAAGTGGAATCAAGTACAAGAACTTTTTAGAAGTAGATTTGGAAAAATAATTTTTTTGGATGTACTCATGATGTTTTTGTACTTTAGAGTTTATAGAAAAAATGATCTTCATAGTACATAGTTTAATTTGAATATTTGAAGGAGGTGGCAATTTGAAAATAAGTTTTTTGAATTATTTTTGTCATAAAAAAGGGTTTGGTAACCATGGGTGATAGGAAAAGACAAAAAAAAAGATGTAGAAAGTTAATGAAACCCGAAGAAATTCGAGCAAATAAAGATAAGGAGGCAAAAAGACAAAGGGAAAGGAGAGAAAGGATTCGTCAAATGAAATATTTGGAAGCATCTAGTTCCAAGAATGTTCAAGAGGAAGCCATGAATGATGAAATGAATGTAGATGATGCAAATGTGGAGATGATGAATATCGAAGAAAATGCAATTACATAGACAAACCCAACTATGCCTTCAACTTCAACTTTGAATGATATACAAACAAATTCGGGTATGTCTTCAAATCGACCTCTCAATGATATGGAAAATGCACCTATTCAAACAATCTATCCAGGTATGTGTTCAAACCCAAGTTTTGATAATATTGATATTGTTTGTTTAGATGAAGTTGGATACACCATTGATGAGATCAATAATATTAGGCTGTAATGTCCCCTTCTCGAGCATGATCTTTCCTACTGACTGTTGGCCTATTCTGGAGACCCGTAGGCTACTCGGGGGTGAAATTAGGGTTTCATGTTTGGAGGTTGCTATTGCTCGTGAATTGGTGTTTGAACTGCGGTTTCCTTCTGGGTTTTCCATGAGCTTCGCGGTGATGTGATTTTCTTGGCATTCCGAGCACCTTCATGAATTTACTATTTTTAGTAAATTCTATTTCTGGCAGTGGTCCTATTGGCTTCAGCACAGTTGGCTCTCATCTTCAGTCAGTCCAGTTGGTTTGATCAATCTTGACCTTGGGAAGCATTTTTTGGTGAGATATATCCAGTTGATTTAAAAATGTTATATTTTAAAGTTATATTTTAATATTGTGACCCCTTAGCCTAGTGAAACAACTTTAAGTTGTTCTTAAAAGGGGGACTTTGAGGGGTGGCACCTCATGGAGACATTTCATTATGTTCTAAGGTTCAAAAATCAATTCTTGAAAATGGACACCCATCTTGTGGAGGAGATTATTTCTAAATTAAAGTCAAATTTATCTTGAGGAAAAAGGACGCCATCCTTGGAAGGAAAAGGAGTTATTTCAAATTTGAAAAGTTAGGGTTTCTAGAAGCTTCTGGAGAGTCTTCACAAAGTTATAAAAGAAGGTCTTGGGTCTTCATTTGGATTATCTGATATCTTGAGTAATGTTATGCTGTCAAAATGGTGTTGGACTGCTTCGAGGAATGAATGCCTCCTAGCTTGGCTCAACTTTGTGCTTGAGAGATAGAACGTAGTGGAGAAGTTTGCTTTCTTTTGAGTAATTTTGTAGTGAGTTTGCTTATAGCTATTGTTTCTTCATTGTAATCCTTATATTTGCAAAATAATCAAAAAATCTGGAGTTGCTAGTTTGTGTTGCAGATTGGGTTTTTATCTCATAAGTCTTAGTGTGATTTTATTCTGGTTATGGGTAGTTTACCCATGCAATTGCTAGACTAAGGCACCCCTTTCTGTGAAGTTTGGGATTTTATTATGAAGTCTTCAATTTTATAAGTCAAAATCGCCCCTCCTTGCAGCCATACCTTTCTAGTCTTCATTGGGATTAGTGCCAAAAATAAATATCAATGCTTAAGGTCAGATGTCTATTATCATCTTGGGCGCCTGCATTATAAGAGTACTTTGCATCAGATTTCATGCAATTTGAGTGAGTAATGAGTGAGTTGTGAGCTTTTCATTGGGTTTCTGTATTGTTGGTTGGGTAATTTTAGTCTTTGTTCAGTCATGACAGCTTGCATAAAGTCCACCATTTGAGTTAGGTTTGGAATGGGAGTCATAGAGAGCATTAAGGACAACATTATACATTGTAGCAGTATTGTGAACTTCTTATCTTGTGCTTTAGCAAACTAAACTCTCATATTCTAAGCTGAACAGTAGTACTGTCAGCATCTTTCTTATTCTTGCTAATTTCATATTTTGTAATGCCCACTGAATAAGTGGAAGAGGTTGGCTTGCCGCCTGTTTACTTTGAGTTGCATTGTAGTTTTCAATATCTCCACCATATGGTCGCCTCATCTCCATTCTGGATTGAGTAACACATACTTGGTGTTGAGTTACTTTCTGCATTGTAATTGATAGGGATCCTCTGACCATATGCACATCGTCATCTAGCGCATCCTTGGTTAGGGTTACTTCAATTTGTGCATTGCATCGAGATCCTCTGATCACATGATAACACCTTGCCCATTTCAAGATCCTGGTGTACATCCTTGGTTAGAGTTGAATTCTGCATTGTTTAGTTATTTGCTAACCCTAACGGGTGCATGTTTTTGTAATCACATTCAAAATAAATAAAAAATTTGGCTCGAAATATTTCAATGGTATCAGAGCCACGCATCCTGCCATCCTATGAAACAAACTGTCTATGAGTGACAGAGAAAAAAGATACTTAGCAAGGGAAGACAAGAAAGCTACTAGTCAGTTTTAGTGGCATCAAGTTCCAGAAGATCAGACAACATCAAAGGTTTTGAGGGCTCATTGGGAGTCTTCACAGGAAACAGAAATGGGGGACAGTGAGAGGCCAGCCGGTGGTTCTGAGAGGTTTACAAGCAGTAGAGATGACAGTGGAAAGGGAAAAGAAAGATCGATAAGTCCAGGAAAGAGGTTCGAGGGGAAGATGGATGCCCTAATGGATATGGTATCTTTCATGATGGGAAAAGTGGGTCAAAACCCAACTCCACAGAACAATCTAGGACATATGGGAGAACACAATGCCTCCAACCAGCATAATGGACATGCTGCTCAGCCTACATCAAATAGCACATACATCTCTTCCAGACCATTCAAACCCACCTTCTTGGCACCAGCAAACCCTCAACCTGATCCAAAGGAAAATGCATCATTTGTGGAATAGTTGAGGCTCGGTCATGCTGAGTATGATTCTCTCCCTAATGAAATTAAGATAGATATGTCTTACAATGATTTCATGGATCATAAAAGGAAGAATAAAGGAGAAGGGAGGCATTATGAACAAAGGAGGTCAGCAGTGCAAGGGGATTTGCATCAAGCTATCAACAAGGTTATGCTTCCACACTTTGATGGGAGTGACAACAGTTCAGCAAGAGCTTGGATACAAAAGTTAGACAACTATCTAGCTCTTAGACCCATGGCAGAAGAAGAGGCGATTAAGTTCGCTACGCTACACCTAGATGGGGTGGCGCATGAGTGGTGGTACCATGGCCTAGTCACTTTAGGTCATGGGTCTATCACTACCTATGATGAGTTCACCAACAAGCTCATAGAGAGATTTGAGAAAAAAGATCCTGAAGTGCATTTTAGAGAATTGGCATAGCTTAGGCAATATGACACAGTTGATGCCTACATAGTTGAGTTTCAGAGACTTTCAGTCATGGTCATAGGAATCACTGAGAGGCGTTTGGTGATCCTATTCAGTGAAGGATTGATGGAGCCACTCAAGGGTTGGATTAAATATTTTGATCCACCCTCCCTACAGGAGGCAATGAAGAAAGCAAGAAACATGGAGTGGGCTACTCCTAAAGCAAAGTTTCAATCCAAGCCATCATTTCACAAAGGGGATCAAGGAAAAAGACATCATCAAAGACCTCATCATAAGGAGTTCAAACAACATAAACCTCACCTCACAAGATTGGATCCAGAGACACTTAATGAACTCAGAAGAAAGGGGTTATGTTTCCGGTGTAGAGAAAAATGGTCCCAAGATCATATTTGCCCAAAAGGAGTCAAATTTCATCAAATCAAATACTATTCAGCTGAAGAAAGTAATTCTGGTTTTTTAGACCAACAGTCTGATTTTGATGACAACGAAGCAGAAAGAGCTCCAGAAGAGTCCGAAGATGAAAAGGGAAGTGGAGGTGCTTTGGCTCAACTTTCGAGCTTTCAAAATAATGAATCCTTCAAAGTTTGAGGGATGATTAAGGGGCAATGAATAGTTGCTTTGATTGACACTGGAGCAATGCATAACTTCATTGATGAAGTTGTGGTGGCAAAGAAGGGGCTGCAAACAAAAGATTTTGAAGTCTTCAAGGTTATGGTTGCTGATGGGTTTCACATTTCTTACACCAAGAAGATTTCAAACATGTCTATGCAATTGGGCAACTATGAAGTCAAGGATGAATTCTATGTGGTTAGCATTGGAGATACGGATGTTGTCCTAGGCATTCAATGGCTGCATTCTTTAGGAGATATCTCTCTAAATCTGCAAACTATGGAACTCAAATTTCAATCTGATGGAAAGAGGGTACTTTTAAGAGGAATGTCTAATGGTGGTCCTCGGATTGTTTCATTCAAGAGAATGGCAAGGATGATTCGACATGATCAAGTTGAATGGGCTGCGGAGTGTATGATTCTTCTAGCTAGCCCGGTTGAGACAAAGAGGGACTATCCTCCTGATATTCAGTCTCTACTCACTAAGAAGAGCAAAGTGTTTGCTGATTTACCTCCTGGACCACCTCCTGAACATGGTTTAGAGCATGTCATTGAGCTCAAGGAAGGAGCTAAACCATTTATTACAACTCCATATCGGTACCCTAAGAAGCAGAAAGATGAGATTGAGAAGAACATTAAGGAACTCTTGGAGATGGGCTTCATTCGTCCAAGCAAGAGTCCTTTCGCTTTAGCAATTGTTCTTGTGAAGAAGAAGGATGGTACCATCCACATGTGTGTGGATTATCGTGCTTTGAATCAAAGCACCATTAAAAACCGATACCCTATTCCGAGGATAGATGAGCTCATTGATGAGCTACATGGAGCCAAGTTCTTTTCAAAGATAGATTTGAGGTCGGGCTACTATCATATTCGGATGAGAGGATCTGACGTTGAGAAGACAGTTTTAGATGTCACTATGGCCACTTCGAGTTCCTAGTCATGCCATTTGGGTTGACTAATGCTCCTGCTACCTTCCAGTCTTGTATGAACAAAGTTTTTCAGAAGCAATTGAGGAAGTTTGTATTGATATTTTTTGGCGACATTCTGATCTTCAGCAAGACATGGGAAGAACATCTCAAGCACTTGGAGGAAGTGCTTAGCATCCTAGAATCAGAGAGCTTGTTTGCTAAAGAATCCAAATGTGAATTTTGAATGAAGGAGCTACTTTACCTTGGCCACATAATCAGTGCTGAAGGAGTGAAGGTTGATCCTGAGAAAATCAAGGCAATTGTTGATTGGCCACCTCATGAGAACTTGACACATTTGAAGGGGTTCTTGGGTCTTTGTGGATTTTACAGAAGGTTTGTGAAGGGTTACTCTCAGAATGCTGCTCCTCTTACTGACCTCACGAAAAAGGGAGCTTTTTGTTGGACAGAAAAGGCTCAAACTACTTTTGATAAGTTTAAGAGAATCATGAGTTCTTGCCCGGTTTTAGCTATTCCATATTTTTCCAAGCCTTTTGAGCTATAGTGTGATGCATTCGGTGAGGGAGTTGGGGCTGTGTTGATGCAAGACAAACATCCCATTGTGTTTGAAAGCAGAAAACTAAGAGGTGTTGAGAGAACCTACTCCATCTATGAAAAGGAAATGCTTGCAATCATGCATGCATTAGCCAAGTTCAAATAGTACTTGGTGGGGAGCAAGTTTGTGGTCAAGACTGATCACAATAGTCTCAAGCATTTCATGCATTAGAAAGATTTGAATGAGAGGAAACAAAAGTGGGTGAGTAAGCTTCAAGCTTACGATTTTGACATTGAGTATGTCAAGGGGAAAAACAACATAGTGGCTGATGCTTTATCCAAAATACCTCATTTGAGATCATTATGTGAGCTTACTGCTGATTGGAAGGACATGTTGCTTGCTGATTATGCCAAAAATCAGTTTGCAACTAGCATCGTTGAGGGTACTTTTCATGACGAAAGGTACAAGGTGGTTGAAGGGCTGATACACTACAAGGATAGAGTCTTTTTGGTGGCTGATTCTAAGCTCAAAAAGAAGATTTTGTTGACATTTCATGACATTCCACTTGCTGGTCATCAGGGGTTCTTCAAGACCTATAGGAAGATTTAGGAAAGATTTTCTTGGAAAGGGCTGAAAGGGGAAGTTCAACGCTACATTCAGGAGTGTCCCACGTGTCAAATGAACAAGAATGAGCATACTCTACCAGCTGGTCTGCTGCAACCTCTTCCCATTCCAAATCAAAAATGGGAAAGCATATCAATGGACTTCATCACTGGGTTGCCTAGGGTCCAAGGCAAAGATTGTATCTATGTTGTTGTGGATAGATTAACTAAGTTTGCTCATTTCTTTGCCATCACTAGTTCATTTTTAGTAGCCCAAGTTGCAGATTTGTTTTTTCATGAGGTGTTTAGATTGCATGGGTTGCCGAAAAACATTGTGAGTGATAGGGATAGCAAGTTCCTAAGCTCTTTTTGGCAAGAAGTCTTCAGGATGAGTGGTACGGTGCTTACTCCAAGCACTAGTTATCACCCTCAAACCGATGGACAAACTGAGATAGTGAACAAATGGTTGGAAGGTTATTTGAGAAACTATGTTTTGGAGCAGCAAAGAGCATGGGTGAAATGGCTTCACATAGGCGAGTATTGTTACAACTTTTCTTTTCACATGTGAATAAGGATGTCACCTTTCATGGCTCTTTACGGTTATGATGCTCCTAGCTTTGCTGATTTGGTGTTTGGTGATAGAAAAGCCCCTCAAGCCAAGGATTTGTTACAGCAAAGTCAAGATATCTTGAAATCATTGAAGAACAATCTTCAGATTGCACAGAATCAACAGAAGATGTATGCTGATCAGCGGCATGTTGAGCGCTCTTTTGAGGTTGGAGATATGGTTTATCTTCGACTACAGCCTTATAGACAGTCTACTCTCAAGAAGAGTGGAGTTGAGAAGCTCAAACCTCGCTTCTATGGGCCGTTCAAGGTTATCAGAAAAGTAGGAGCAGTAGCATATGAGTTGGAGCTACCTTTGAGTAGTAAAGTGCACAATGTCTTCCACGTGTCTCGCCTCAAGAAGGCACTTGGATACAATGTTATTTCTTCATCACAGTTGCCACCTTTGGATGAAGAAGGATAGTTAGTTTTGATTCCAGAAGAGATTCTTGATTCCAGAGAGCATTCTTTGAGAAAAAGAACAATCAGAGAGTATTTGGTGAAGTGGAAGAACTTGCCTATGGAGGATGCGACTTGGGAGAATGATGAGATTCTTCAGCATCCAGGTTTGTGATTGCTTAAGGACAAGCAATCTTGGGGAGGGCAGACTGTAATGTCCCCTTCTCGAGCATGATCTTTCCTGCTGACCATTGGCCTATTCTGGAGACCCGTAGGCTACTCGGGGGTGAAATTAGGGTTTCATGTTTGGAGGTTGCTATTGCTTGTGAATTGGTGTTTGAACTGTGGTTTCCTTCTGGGTTTTCCGTGAGCTTCGCGGTGATGTGATTTTCTTGGCATTCCGAGCACCTTCATGAATTTAATATTTTTAGTAAATTCTATTTCTGGCAGTGGTCCTGTTGACTTCGGCAGGGTTGGCTCTCATCTTCAGTCAGTCCAGTTGGTTTGATCAATCTTGACCTTGGGAAGCATTTTTTGGTGAGATATATCTAGTTGATTTAAAAATGTTATATTTTAAAGTTATATTTTAATATTGTGACCCCTTAGCCTAGTGAAACAACTTTAAGTTCTTAAAAGGGGGACTTTGAGGGGTGGCACCTCATGGAGACATTTCATTATGTTCTAAGGTTCAAAAATCAATTCTTGAAAATGGACACCCATCTTGTGGAGGAGATTATTTCTAAATTAAATTCAAATTTATCTTGAGGAAAAAGGATGCCATCCTTGGAGGGAAAAGGAGTTATTTCAAATTTGAAAAGTTAGGGTTTCTAGAAGCTTCTGGAGAGTCTTCACAAAGTTATAAAAGGAGGTCTTGTGTCTTCATTTGGATTATCTGATATCTTGAGTAATGTTATGCTACCGAAATGGTGTTGGACTGCTTCGAGGAATGAATGCCTCCTAGTTTGGCTCAACTTCGTGCTTGAGAGATAGCACCTAGTGGAGAGGTTCACTTGCTTTTGAGTAATTTTGTAGTGAGTTTGCTTATAGCTGCTATTTCTTCATTGTAATCCTTATATTTGCAAAATAATCAAAAAATCTGGAGTTGCTGGTTTGTGTTGCAGATTGGGTTTTTATCTCATAAGTCTTAGTATGATTTTATTCTGGTTCTGGGTAGTTTACCCATGTAATTGCTAGACTAGGGCGCCCCTCTCTGTGAAGTTTGGGATTTTATTATGAAGTCTTCAATTTTATAAGTCAAAATAACCCCTCCTTGTAGCCGTACCTTTCTGGTCTTCATTGGGATTCGTACCAAAAATAAATATCAATGTTTAAGGTTAGATTTATGTTATCATCTTGGGCGCTTGCATTATAAGAGTACTTTGCATCAGATTTCATGCAATTTGAGTGAGTAATGAGTGATTCGTGAGCTTTTCATTGGGTTTATGTATTGCCGGTTTGGTAATTTCAGTCTTTGTTCAGTCATGATAGCTTGCATAAAGTCCACCATTTGAGTTAGGTTCAGAATGGAAGTCATAGAGAGCATTAAGGACAACATTATACATTGTAGCAGCATTGTGAACTTCTTATCTTGTGATTTAGCAGACTAAACTCTCATATTGTAAGCTGAACAATAGTACTGTTAGCATCTTTCTTATTCTTGCTAATTTCATAATTTGTAATGCCCACTGAATAAGTGAAAGAGGCTGGCTTGCCACCTGTTTACTTTGAGTTGCATTGTAGTTTTCAATATCTCCACCATATGGTCGCCTCATCTCCATTATGGATTGAGTAACACATACTTGGTGTTGAGTTACTTTCTGCATTGTAATTAATAGGGATCCTCTGACCATATGCACACCATCATCTAGCGCATCCTTGGTTAGGGTTACTTCAGTTTGTGCATTGCATCGAGATCCTCTGACCACATGATAACACCTTGCCCATCTCGGGATCCTGGTGTACATCCTTGGTTAGAGTTGAATTCTAAATTGTTTAGTTATTTGCTAACCCTAACGGGTGCATGTTGTTTGTAATCACATTCAAAATAAAATAAAAAATTGGCTCAGAATATTTATTTGCCAAACTCCTTGTCCAGATCTCCGTGGCGGTGATGGCAAAGGCCTTCCAGATGACGTAGTGTTGAAATATATTGCTGAGCAAGAAAAAGCAGAGCAAAAAGCTGCTAGTCTTAAAACAAGCCATCCTTTGAAGAAAGGATCTCGATCCATGAAACCCCCTACACCACCTACTTATATTCCACCTACAGAAAGCCATCCATTTATGAACATCCCTCAAGAGCAAACTGTGCCCTCATCAAATAAAAGATCTAAGGGACAGTTGGAAGTTTCACTTCAAAATGAGGCAAGAGAGATTGTTGATCAAGACATAGCAAGATGTGTCTATGCCAATGGATTGGCATTCAACGTTGTTCGCTCACCATATTGGCAAAAAATGGTGAAATCTATTAATGAGGGTCCAAAGGGGTATAAGGGGCCTGTGTTTGAGAGTATGGTGCATTGCACCCTTCATTGGAGAAAGAGGTGAAACATGTAGCGCACTTTGAAGCCCATAAGGGATTTATGGATTGAAAACAGCGCAAACATCGCTTCGATGGATGGAAAGATGCAAAATCGCCCATTGATCAATGTGTTATTGCCGCGGTTCCCTAAAAGGCAATGTTTTTGAGAGCAGTGGATTGTGAGGGACATGTGAAAGATGGTCCATTTATTGCTAACATCCTTTGCCAAGCTATTGAAGAAGTGGGCCATCAAAATCTTGTGCAAGTTGTAACCGACAATGCCAAAATTGTAGGGCTGCTGGGTTATTGATTGATATAGTTTATCCACATTTTTGACACCTTGTGCTGTCCACTCCCCTCAATCTAATGCTACAAAAATTGGATCCAAAATTGAGTGGATCAAATCAGGGTATGCTATATTAAGACATCCAAATGTTTGTCACCAACCACCATATGACACAAGGAATATTTAGACAATTCTCAAAATTGGAATCTTGTTGAAGGTAAGTTAATTCTCAATATTCTTAATTTTTAGTTTCTTTAATTTTTAAATTTGATTTTGTAAATTTAAATTACATTTTAATTTTATTTTGATTTCCAAACAGGTTGCAGAGACCCGTTTTGCCTCCAACACGATTGTGTTGAGACGACTTATAAAGGTTCGTGAGGCACTCTGTGCCATGGTAATCAGTCGTAATTGGGCCATATGGAGGCAATCTAGTAGTGAAAGGCCAAATAGGGTCAGGCAAAGGATCCTAGATGATTGTTGGTGGGATCGTGTTGAGTACCTGGTCAGTTTCACTGAGCCTATACTGAGCATGATCCGTTACACAGACATGGATAGACCTTGTTTGGGAGAAGTATATGATGGTATCAACTCAATGATTGAGAAGATGAAAACCATCATCAATGCAAAAGAGGAAGATCCTGATGAAAAGTTCTTCAAAGAGCTACAGGAAATCATGGTTGATAGATGGAACAAAATGACCACTCCATTGCATCGTCTTGCTTTTGCATCGAGTCCCAAATATTATAGTCCTGAGCTTCTTTCTGTTACATCAAGAGTTGCTCCATATAGGGATGTTGAAGTGGCTCAAGGGTACAAGGAAGTAATTCAGAGACTCTTCACTGATTGTGACTGACGTGATCGAGTGAGGGCTGAGTTCATGGCTTTTGCATGCTCTAGTAGTGTTGCTCAAAATCTTGATGCTCTTCGAGACAAGTACGTGGTGGATGCTCATATTGGTGGTAATTTCCATGTAGGGAAAGAAGAATACATGCACCTCCAACCAATTGCAATAAAAATCTTATCCAATAAAAATCTTATCCCAAGTAAGTTTTATATTTTGTAATTTTAATTTTAATTTATAATTTTAGATTAATTAATAATTTTGTTTAGTTAAATTTTGTAACTCTTAACTATTTAATTTGGTCTTGACTCCTAATAGGTTGCTAGTTCATCTTCTTCAGAGATTAAAGCACATACTCCTTCATCCACTCAATAAAACGCAATAGGCTACATTCAAAAATGGCAGAGGACTTGGTGTATGTGCATTCAAACTTGCGCCTCCTTACACACAAGCAAAGTTCCTACAAAGAAGGAGACACAAGGAGGTGGGATATTGAGCCAGAGCAGATTGACTTGGATGCTTCCACAAGTCACTTAGCTGCACTTGATATTGATGATGAGTATGAGCCTGAAGCAGCTATTGATCATGAGAGTGGTAGTGTCAGTGCTACTGCTACTGCTAGTGGCAGTGCTTGTGCGAGTGCCACGAATGCTATTTGTAGTTCTACACAAAATGTAGCATCTAATAATGCTAGTTTGTTTGATAATGATGACCCATATGATTCAGATTGATCAATGATCAATAATGGCTGATTGTAAACATTTGACATTTTATGTTTGAACTTTAATTTATAATTTTATATCATGACAATCGAGTAATCACTAATATTTTAATAATATTTGACTACTAATATGATGGTGTATTTTGCTATGTTATTTGACTATTAATATGGTGGTGTATTTTGAACTTAATTACTGCTCCAAATATGTATATATTTTTGATTTTTATATGTTTTTGTATTGCCGCACTCCAAGCCGTACCTAACCCCAAAATTTCTTTTTGTCAATCCCTCGCATTAGATTCTTCGCATTCGCACTGCACCAATCCAAACGACCGGGTAACTTAGTATGTCTCTAAAGTTGATCTAGAGAACATGGAAAAACATACACTTAATCAAAATATCTCTATTAATCACCTTCTTTTTTTTTAACTTCCTAGTCCAAGTCAAAATAAGCCTGCTAAGTCTGAGTTTAGTAACCATGCTTCAAAACCTACCCATCCACATTTATCTCAAAAAATACTCACAAAAAAAAACTAATTGCTTGTTTTTTATGTTAAGAAGAAAGCAATACAACTGTCTTGTTTCTATTACAACCATTAATCCTCATTTAAGCCATGTAATTGGAGAATCTTGTGATCCATAACAAGATCTAAATGAATTCTAAGTAATGGAATCTACCAAGGGAATTCCCGAGATATGTTGATACCCAGAAAGGGCACAATAACAATTCAGCACCAACAAAAAGAAAGGCAAAATGTCAGTCACAGCATGGCAGAATGTAATATCCAGATGCGAGTTTCAGTATGTCAGTATTAGACTTTAGCATGTTGGAATCATCGTTTTTGTGCCAGTATGTTACTGAGTCAGCAAAACTTGTCATCAGCATGGCAATATATCTATCTCATCAACCTGGCAAAAGTTCAGAAAAAAAAATGATGCCCACAAATGTTACAAATGCAGATGGTTATTAGGCAGTTACATAAGGACATATATACTTGGAAAAAGAAGTGTCCTCTTTTGAACTGTATAAATATGCACATAGAGAATTAGAAGAGGCTTTTTGGGCCAAGAAATTCTCCATTTGTTTGTGTCTGGTATGTATTATGTCATTCCCAATTCTTACAAGAATGCAGAGAGAATAGAAGCAGAGGATAGCATAAAACAGAATTGTTAAATCATCAAAGTGAAAATAATTTTGTACAAAGAAAAATCTGTATGGTGTGAAAGGAGTTAATTTGTCAAAGAGCTCACTAATTAGTCTCCAGAATGTTTAGTAGTAAATAGCTAAGTTACAGAAACGACCCCAGACCTCCCAGTTTCACTGTATTCAAAGGTACATACTGGAAACAGACCCAAAACACTCTGAAACACTGAGGTGTACTGGAAACAGCCATGCTGATTCAGGGAACACCTCAGCACTTCTAGGAAATTTCAGCACCATTTCCAGGTCCATCTTAAAAAATTAACCTAACCCACCACTAAACCAAACCCCACCCACCTAAACTTAACCATCCCCACCTTCCACCCCTGTAATGTCCCCATTTTCATGAGCATCAGAGTTCGATGGGTTAGCCTATCACTTGGACCCTTGTAGACTAATATGTTTGGATAGAGGGTCTCAGTGGCATTTAATGGAGATTGTTGTTACTCCATTTCTTCAGTTCAGTATTGGGTTTAGTTCTAGGCCTTTGCAGATCAGTGTTTGGCTTAGTTTGAGGGACTTACTATTTATAGTAAGTCAATCTGGCAGTGATGCTATTTTTAGTCAAGGCACCTAGACACATGGGGGTTATACAGTGTTGACCCCAACTTCAGACGGCACGTCAAAATACTGAATATTGAGGGAGATATTAATGTTTAAGTGGTTAAGTATATTTAATTAATAAAAGGGAATATTCTAACTTTATAAAAAGGTGAGCCACTTAAATTATTAATAAAGTGAGATATAATATTTGCTAAAATGGTACACCCAAGTTGAGAAAGTAATTAAATGGGGTATCAAACATTTAAATACATTTTAAATGTATTTAGAATGATCTCATGGAGGAAATCGACCTAATTGAGAGAAGTATATATTGAGCTTCAAAAGCAAATAAAATTCATTCTTGATGATTAATTGACTTTGTCATTTTTGGTGTTCACGAGATTTGACATGGAGACCAAGGGTTTTAGTCATCTTCAGCCATTGGAGAACGAAAACTCTTCAATGTTTATGCAATTCTAAGACTGTGCAATACCAACTGATATTATTGCCTGTGAGAGGTTCATTCAGGAGTTCTACTTGTGCTTCATCAAATTTACAGGAGAGTTTCATCAACATTCAAGATTAGAAGATTGTTGCCGAGTATGAATGCTTTCAAGATAATTTCATGATATGTATGATCTCTGATATAATAATATAATTGTGCTTCAGCATTTCTATGTTCAATTTTATATGAAATAATGATAACCCTGATTATCCCCACACTTTATTAAACACATTCTTTATAGTTGCCGAGACGCTGCCTCCCTCTGGCAGACGCATCTCCTGCCACCGCATCAGCACTCCTGCAGACGCTGCCTCGGCAGCCTCCCGCCGTCTCCCACGTCTCCAAATCCAAAAAAAGCGTGTCTCCCCTGAAGTCTCCCGCGTCTCCCGTGAAGTATCCTGGATTTGGAAAAAGATTTGATCCGTTTTTGTTAATGACATGACGATTCAAGCCCCTTTTTTAACACGAATATGCAACTCAGAGTCGGCAAATAAGGGCATTGTGTGCACACGACGTGGCGACATAATCTATCGGTGTCCTATCTTCCTGTAACATGAGTTGTTTCGATGGCAGCCTGACCCGAAATAAGCGTTTTCATTTTCATGGTGGCCTGACTTCTTCGGTTTTGACTGCGATTCGAATGTGCGGAAGGAAGGAGCGTGAGGTTATCCAAAGTTTAAGTATTAAATTTTTAATATCTTTCATTTAATTTAATTTAGCTTTTGAAATTTAATTTAACATTTAGCTTTTAAAATTTAATTTAATTTATTCTGTTTAACAATACATTTATTAACTTTTAGTTATTAATTTTTAGCTTATTTATTTAGTATTAATTTTAATTTATAAAAATTAGTTTATTTATTTTAATATATTTCATTTAATTTAATTTAGCTTTTAAAATTTACTTTTAACTTTTAGCTTTTAAAATTTATTTTATTTTATTATGTTTAACAATATATATTATTAATTTTTAGCTTATTTATTTGGTATCTATTTATTATTAATTTTTATATTAAAAAAAAATGGCGTCTCCAAGTACCCCCGTCTCCTATTTTCTGTAATGCCGCATCGGGTAATTCCAAGACTACCTCGCATCAGCATCAAGCACTTTCAGCCCCAAGAACTATGCTTTTTTAAAATTAATTAAAAGAATAAAAATTCATGCTGCTGTTAAGTGACTGCGATGTTTATTACCCTAATTTATGACTACCATGGAGATTTGTAATTGAGAAGACCAGCAGCTAACCATACATTTGTAATGACATATTAGGCTATGACTGTCTTGATTGTTAAGCAATTCCAGAGTTTGATTTGTATTTTGAAAGTTTAAACTATAAACTATGTTTTGATTTTGAAATTTTTTAGCTATTTTATATGAATACCACATTTTTTATATGCTTGTTCCCTTTAATCACAAAAATTGATAGTATGTGCATTTATGTGTTTGTATATAAATTGTTTTGTATGGAAGTTTCTAGTTGTTCCTGCAAAATTGACGTTTCATGTTCATATTTATGTTTCCTTGTAACTTAAGTTCCAACCAAGAGGATTCAACAATTTATGAGTTAAAAGTATAAGACATCCCATAAGTTACCAAACTGTCACAAAATTGGGTACTTTGAGAAGACATAAAAAGTTGTTGAGGTTTAATACAAATCAAGCTTGGCAACAAAGAGCAGTTCAGTTTGTGCAATGATGAAACCAACAAGATACATGCTAGCACCAATGGGTACTTAGGCATCCGCAACATCAATGCACAACTAGACTCCACATGCCCAAGATCGTCCTTGCAATTATGTAGGCAAACATTAACAGGAGAAGCTTTGACACATTTGCCTAGAGTTGAAAGAAAAAATTTCACCGAAATGAAGAGAGACATCAACATTAAATCTACTCCACTCAAAAACCCAAAGCTTGGCCTAGTTAATGATGCAATATTTGGCATAAGCATGTGATGTTCTGATCATCTTCAATTTCAGAACAATTTTTGTTCTACATGGAAGAGAGACATAGCTTGCTATGTGATGAAGCTTAGATAGATTTAATATCCTAACTTAAATCAATAAAGAGCCAATTATACTCTAGACGGCAGACTCCTAGAGTATAGACTATCATCACCCAAAAGAATTAGGTGGATTTGAACTTTCAACGAATAATAGAAGAAATGATACTCAATTCTAAATCATGCCACAACTCGATAAACCAAATAACATAGACCTTGAGAATGAGGTGAACAAAACAAGGGAGAGGAACTTGTATTAAATTTGGTATTAACTAGTTTTTTTACACCTCAAGGTCTCAAAATAGACATCTTTGTGTTGTTTTAATTAGAAATGCAAATTAACAGAAAATTCAACACAGTGAACAAAGAACACATAATTTATCTTGGGAAAACCCTCCTTCTCAAGGGAGAAAAACCCAGCCAAAATATCTATCTTATATATTGAATTTAAAGGAGCAGAAATCTGCTAACAATCTTGGCCACACACAAGGCCAATATAATGCAATAAAGAATCGCACCTCACTTAGATGCAAATACACAATTATATGATCTCTCCTTAATGTCGATCTGCTTTATGCAACAATATGATCTGCTGTAGATGCACAAACTCCTTGATAAGTGCGAATGTCTCTTTAGAATAAAATCGATGATCAAATGAATGAGCATCTCCTTCCATATATACAAAGTAAGGTGCCTCTTCACAAGCAAGGTGACTCTTCACAAGGGTCGGCCTCATTCAAGAATCAAGGCGACTTTTCATCTTGGGTCGACCTTTAAAATAATATTTATATATCATTTATTATTTCGATTTTGAGAGAAGGATGTCTCCCGTAGCTAAAACATCAACACTCCCTCTTAGCTAGGGAGGTATCCTTCCAAATATCCATGTCATGGAGTCTCTCAACATGACATCCAAAATGGCTACACCCATTTGAGAAAAAGTTCATCACAGAGTCTCTCAACGTGATATCGTCATGGAGTCACTCAACATGACGTCCACCATGGCTACTCCCATGTGTGGAAAGAAACATATGCACAAGTGTCCATCATGGAGTCTCTCAACGCGATGTCATCATGGAGTCCCTCAACATGACGCCCACTCCGCAATGCCCCATGTGTGGAAAAACACAAGTATTAAAGCGGGGGTTCATCACGAGTTCTCAACGCGGATGTCGCCATGGAGTCTCTCAACATGATGTCCACCATGGCTACTCCCATGTGCGCGGAAAGAACCACATCTCCCGCCTCAAAGATGGATGTAAGGGCTTCATACCACATTTCTCCGTCCCGCAGAAATATACACTACAAGGGCTTTCACCTCATACTCCGGCCAGAGAAATATACACTGTCATGGATTTCCCACCTCATAATTGGCCACAGACATAAATATACAATAACAAGGGATTTCACCTCATACTTCTCCATCACAGAGAAATATACACTAATAAGGGCTTTCACCTCATACTTCTTTGTCACAGAGAAATATACACTAACAAGGGCCTTCACCTCATACTTCTCCGTCACAAAGAAATATGGTCATGACCATGATGATGTGACTCCCTAAAGCTCCAAATACTTGCATCAACCTCCTGACCTCCTCGTCCAAGGTTTCCTCTGATGGATTGTCAGACTCCTTTGAATGTTAATTCCTCTTTGAAGAAACGTCTCCAATTATGTGCCACCAACTCAGTCCCATGGCAACAAGTTGTGTCTTCATGTTTGTTCATTTCTTCAGCCTATTGTCTTCCTCACAGGATGCAGCAAGCTCTTCCTCCCTTGAATTCCTTATGCAATCTCTCATCATCCTTTTGCTCCTTGATCCGTCCTGGAAGCATTTTAGAGAGATTAATAATAGTTCAAAACTATTCCTGAAGAGAAATATCAATGCTAGAAGCATACATGATTCACTATTCCCAATGTTATTGCATGAATTATTATTAACTATAAAATTCATGATCATTATTCAAACATAAAATACTTATCTCTTTATGTTGGTCAATAGATGTAGTCAGGTGCTTGTCTTGCAGTCTCTTCTTAGCTGTTAAATGTAAATGATAGAGTTCCTTGAAATCTTTGAACCCTCAAATGTATACACCATAGGTAAATTTCCAAACTTTACACCAATGCGCAGAAGCTCATATGACTTGAAGAATGAACACTATTTTTCAGACCTAAGCATTCCATTAAACTCATATCCCATACGACACAAGAATGAGAGGAGATAACATAGAACCTACACACTGATTTCAGCAAGAACCAAAACATAACTCCATTATAGCCCGCACAGATCTTCAGAACAATGTCAAGAAACCAAAGTACCATCGCATCCACTCACACCAACAGCAGCTCGTGATTTTCCATATACAACCACACCACAGTCATATACTTCCAGATTTGTTCTCATAGTGATATCTAAACCCGACTTGCTGCCTTCAAATACAATTCCTCCTAATATCTCTATATTGTTTTGTTGCTCCAATATTATAACAATAATCTATCACAGCTGAAGCTTCAAATATCGAACTCCTTGAAAGCACCTAAAGCTTAAAAATAAAATCAAATTCCTCCACACCTAGAAGTGATCTTAAATCTGCAATTGCTTCTGATCGAATTTCCCCTAAACCCGCTCTGATACCATGTTGTTGTTTTAATCATAAATGCAAATTAACAGAAAATTCAACACAGTGAACAAAGAACACAGAATTTATCCTAGGAAAACCCTCCTCGAGGGAGAAAAACCTAGCCAAAATATCTCCCTTATATATTGAATTTAAAGGAGCAGAAATCTGCTTACAATCTTGGCCACACACAAGGCCAATATAATGCAATAAAGAATTGCACCTCACTTAGATGCAAATACACAATTATATGATCTCTCCTTAATGTCGATCTGCTTTATGCAATAATATGATCTGTTGTAGATGCACAAACTCCTTGATAAGTGAGAATGTCTCTTTAGAATAAAATCGATGATCAAATGAATGAGCATCTCCTTCCATATATACAAAGTAAGGTGCCTCTTCACAAGCAAGGCGACTCTTCACAAGGGTCGGTCTCATTCAAGAACCAAGGCGACTTTTCATCTTGGGTCGGCCTTTAAAATAATATTTATATATCATTTATTATTTCGATTTTGAGAGAAGGATATCTCCCGTAGCTAAAACATCAACACTTTGTTTATGCATCTTATTGATATCATGAATGTGATATGCCTCTAAGGAAGAGTTAGATTTCATGAAAAATCTTATGAGCCTTAGCAACTAACTTTATGTAGATTTTGTTGTTAGTGTTTTAATTAGCACATTTCAATGTGCCATAATACAGATCAAATGTGTGGTAGAACCACTCTTTGTGTTAAAAGGGAAAGCTTTGTAATGTCCCCATTTTCTGGCTCTCTTAGGGAATAATCATTATTTTAATTATTTAATGTTACTAGGCAAAAGTGCAAAGTCGAAAGGGTAATATTAAATAATTATATTAAAAGGTTAAAAAGTGGCATACTTTAATGATAAATTAATAAAGTCACTTTATTAATATATCTTCAAAAAATGACTTAAGTATTAGGAGTCACATCAAGGGGTCACATCAAAATGTCGCATCAAGGATTCATATCAAGGGGTCACATCAAAGGGCCACATCAAGGAGTCACATCAAGGAGTATTAAAATATTCTTCTAAAAGCTTGTTGAACACTCTTCTTGGGTCTTTCTAGAAGATCAAGGAGTTCTTTATAAAGGGGAGTTGAGAGCTCATTTGAGGAGGCTTGGTTGGGAGAGAAAATTGTTAATGAATTTCAGTCTAATTGAGAGATTGGCTTTTTAGGGGCTTTGAGGATGAAATCCCTCTTGGCTTACAATCTCTTCACTGTTGCAATATATAGTCAGGAGATTTAATGGTGTTTTCAACCACGAAACACATTGGTGCTTAACGGAGATAATTCTGAAGGCTAAAGTTGCAAATCTGCTTGTCTGAGAAGCTAAGTAATTGTAATGTCCCCATTTTTGCCTGATGTTGTTTGTGGATGGTTTAGCCTATTCCTGAACCTCGTAGGCTAATGTGTGTGGTTAGGGGGTCTTCTTCAGGCAGTTACCTAGTCAGTGGTTGTCTTCTTCTCCTAGATTCAGGTTATAATGGGGGTTTCCTATGTTCATTTGAACATTGGAAAACCTAATGTTATGTTATGCCAAATGTTGGAAAACATAATGAGTTATCTAAATGTTGGGAAACCAAATGTTTTGCCATCATGTTTGCACTTAATGAATTATAAGTTGTATTCTTATATTATAATAAAGTGCAAATATAAAATAATATTATTAATGATTTATTAGAAGATTCTAGATGGGCCGACCTCAAGAGAAGAAAAGTATATTAAGAGGGGGTGGGCTTTGCTTCTAATCATCCAGGACATTTTGATATTTGCTTGATATGTTTGTTGTCGAGAACCCTTGGGTTTCTGTAGTTCGACATTAAGATCTTTGGGAACGATCACTCCCATTGATTTGCATAACTGAGGTACTAAAACTATCTACTAAAGGGTTGCAGCCATTTGGGTGAGATATTTCAATCTTTCACATTGCTTCAATTTTGTGGCCAAGGGCCAAATTGAGATAGCTCACTTTTGGAGATTGAGATTTCTACATCACTTTGTTGAAGCAACTTGAGAAGGACAATTTTTGGCATGATATGACATTCTAATATGTTTATGACAGTCATGGCTAGGAGGCATAATTTTGCTCATGGAGGGCCCTACATGCATCGATCTCATGTGGGTATTTAGGCGCTCCATTCCTTGAGACTTGGCAATGATATTTGGTGATAGGTATGAGGGTTTGCAGCTGTCAACAATTTATTCTTGAAGGTCTAATACCAAAACAGGGGCGGCACATGTTAGGGTCTAATTTAGCTTAGGAGAAGCCTTCTTCTATTGCATACAAGTTGTCAAGACTTCATCAAGCATGGGCGAACATTTATATTAGGTTCTTGAATCATGTTAAATCCATTTTGCATTACTATATCTATTTGCATTAGGTGCTACTGTAGGTGATCATTCAAATCAGATTTGGCATTGTATTGAACAATTATTATAAAGCCAAGAGTCCTGGCTGCTCATCAGCATTGTAATTGAATTGCATATCAATAAAGGAGTAATAAGTTGCATGACAATTGTTGATGTAATATTCATGTTTCAAGCTTGCATTCCAATTTACATGCCAAGTGTTTGACAAATTGTCAATTGGTTGTAGGTTCTCGTTTTGGCATAAATAATATTATAAGATTGCATACCAAGTGTTTGTGTTAATGCCACTTGGCTATAGTTGCATAAATGTCATCTTAGATTGCATACAAAGTGTTTGTCATAATTCCTAGTTGTCGTAGCTGCATATTGCGAGTACATTCAGTTATCTATATGCATTCAAAAGACAAAAAGTATTGCATATGCATTTAGTTCTTCACCTAGACATCTTAGTAATCATTTGCAAGCATTTAGATCACATTCGACATCACTTTGAGCAAGCATAATCAGACTGAAACCACAAACCAGCAAGCACAGAGGTTGTGTGAGAAGTGTTTGACAATATTCCTTGAAGGGTTAAATCAGCAAATTCACATCAGAACTAGCAAGGGATATTACAGTAATTTATGCAATAGCTGATGTATTATTGCATATTTCTGAATTATTGCAATAGCTGGTTTATTATTGCAAGGGTTTGAATAATTGCAATAGCTGATGTATTATTGCAATTCTGAATAAGGGTTTCTGAATTATTGCAATAGTTGATTTATTATTGCAATAAGGGTTTCTGAATAATGCAATAGCTGATTTATTATTGCATTTTATTGTGAGGACTTCTAAAGGATGAATTTGAGATCATTGTTCAAATTTAGGAAGAGGGTTTGAATTGAAATTTAACCTACTACTACAAAGACGCTACAGTACTGAAAACAGTGACGTGAACAGTGTCATGACCAGCAATTCCCAATCTTGGCAAACTATTTCAGGTCTGAAAGATCTCATTCTATCTCTTAATCCTCTGTTGACTATCAGTCCATGTATTTTTGTGCATTTCTTAGTCATTTGTAAGGGGAAATCTGATTGTATAAATGCATGAACAACTCAGAAAGTGTTGTGTTAAGTCTGAAACTTCATGTTGTTGTTATTATATTTCTGAGTGCTCAAACTTGTATCTCGAGCTGTTATACATGCTCAAAATTTCTATAAGGAACTATTGTTAATTTACTGAGTGTGCATGTTGAAAAAGAGGTCTGTAATATCATCTCAAAAGTAAATGTAAAAGTCTGAAATAAGTCTTGAAGTTATTTACTATTTGGAGAGTTCATGACAATCTTGTATATGAGCATTGAGACACCTAGAACATTCTTAAGATGGTCTGTTGTTCAATCATTGCTAGCTAGGTTCATGTTCTTGCTTTCTAAGACATTTTCTGAACTTGCAACATTCTGATATAAATTTCTGAACATTGGTGTGCCAACTAAACAATCATATTTATGTCTAGAATTATCATAGGATTTGCTTATCAATGTCATGCTTTCATGTACTTGAATGTAATCACTTATAAGCCATTGCTGCTATGAAAGTTTAGTAAATACCATATCTCTCAATTGGGGCCATCAATCAAAAAAAATTCTACTCCTCCCGAAAAGGAACATTACAGCATGCAAAGTGTTTGACAAAATGTCAAACAACACAAATTGAAAATTTCCATTCAAATTGGCAAGGGACACTACAAGCTTGTTGTAAACAAAAACTAACCCAATCTAACTAATATGTACTTGCTATTTACAACATGTAAAATGGTTTCAAGATGCTTTGATGTAATGTCCCCTTCTAGTTGACATTGATATATCAGCAGGATTAGCCTATTAAGGGCTCTCGTAGGCTAATGAGGCATGGTGAGAGAGTCAGCCAGCAGTCATTTGGTGATTACTAAGCTCAGTATTTGATTGGAGTAAGGTTTTCCATCATATATCATCAATATTTCTATTTATGGAAACCTTATTTTATAATTTGATGTTGAGATGCACTTTTAATAATATTATATTTTAATATCTTATAAAGTGCAAATAATTAAAGTGGAATCTTCTAGAAGTCAAAAGATAATATTATTTTATTGAGGCCAACCTCTAGAGGAAATGCATAAATAGACCTTGAGGTCTCACTATTGAGCATGGAGATTTGATGTTGATGATTGATGATTTCTTCTTGAGCATTTGTGGAGCCAAGTGGTCTGCAGATAATCAATTTGTCTTTGGGAACGAAAACTCCCATTGATAGCATAACTGAGGGAGTGAAATATCTCTTGAAGGGTTGCAGATTGGAGGTGATATTTCAGTCACTTCATTGGGCAAAATTTGTGGCCAAGGGCCAATTTTGGAAGCAAGTTTAGTGGAGAAATATAGAGTTACTCTTTTGGTTGAGAGGTCTTTTCATTTTGATGTATTTTGGAGAAGATTAAATAAGTGAAAGATTCAGATTTTTCCATATCAGCATAACTGAAGATCATGTCAGCATACAAGGGCCACGACTTTGCATGAGGAGCCTCCAATAAAATTCGATTTCACTCAAGGAGGGTGGCGCTTGGTTTGAGGAGGAGGGACGACCCTTTGGTAGGTGATTTGAAATGGTCAAAGGTTTTAAATTATTTTATATCTGCCATTTCATCTGCAACAGGGGCGACTGGTCCAGGGTTCGATCTGCACACAAGGAGGCATATTATGATATGATATTGATTGCTTCTTCAACAACAGCAAATAGGCAACTTCATTTCCAGGTTCCTTTGTTTGTTTCATGCATATTATATGTCATTTAATTGCATAATAGGAGGTACGGCTGTAGGTGACAGTCTATATCAGACCTAAGCATTTATTCATATGTACTTTGCCAAGAGTCTTGGCCATTTGCTATTATCATTGTAATGATGCATTCATAATAATAGTGGAGATATAAGTTGCTGATTACAATAGATATTCTTGCAATGAAATTGTAAATGATAGGATGCATGGCAAGTGTTTAACATAATGTCTACTTGCTGTAGCTAAACATTGCATTCCTAGTTTCTCATATATTTGCATTGAAAATTCAAAAAGAATGGCATATTGCATATAGATCAGATTGTGGGCATTGTAGAAGTGTTTAAATCAATCTTAGTATCCATTTCTATCAAGCAACTTCAAACTGAAACACTACATCAGCAAGTTACAAGGTTGCACATGAACTGTTTGACAAAATTACAAGCAGCAAATTAGGGCAAATTGTGATCAGTTTGAGCGAGGCTCATTACAGTGGTATCAGAGCCAGGCTTCCTGCCATCCTTTGGGTCAGAAATTGTCTTCATTTATGCAACAAAGTGACAGGACCAGGAGATATACAGCTAGAGAAGAAAGGAAACAAACACAGTGGCCACCACACCCTGAACAAGACACCTTATCAGCAGCTGTTGCAGCAAGACACCAAGAGATTGGTGGCACCATGGAGGAAAGAAGAGAAGGTGATCCTCCTAGAAATGAAAGGAGGAATGGGGATAGAGGTGAAGAATTATTGGAAAGAATGGCCCAAGCATTTGAAGGTTTTTCAGCTTCCTTGCAGCAGTAGATTCAACATAACAGAGTTATTTTGGAAAATAGAACCAGGAATAACAGGGATCAAGATGAGGACAGGAGTGTAGCTGGATCAAGGAGAGGGCAAAGAACCACTTCTCGTACTGCTGATAGGCCATCACGACCTACCTTCTTAAGGGAAGAGCGGGCTGCAGAAGAGAATGTTGAAGATGTTGAGGAGCCTACCTTTGCTGATGCATATATGGCTGCTCATGATGAATGGCAACTATTGACACCAAAAGCACGTGAGCTTATGCATTTTGATCGATTTGTGCAGACAAGAATGGACTACTACAGGTCTCGGCAGGAGAGGAGACCTAGGAATCATAATAAGGATCTTAAGCAAGCTACCAATAAGCTTACACTGCCTATGTTTGATGGTAGTGGCAAGACTACTGCACAATCATGGATTCATAAATTGGATACTTTCTTGGCTCTTTGACCCATGACAGAAGAGGAAGCCATCAAGTATGCCACTTTGCATTTAGAAGGTGTAGCACACGATTGGTGGTATCATGGATTAGTAACATTGCAACATAATCAGATTACATCCTATCAAGAGTTTGTGGACAGACTTGTGGAACGCTTTGATAGGAGAGACCCAGAATCATACTTCAGGGATTTCGCCCACCTCAAGCAAGTTGGAAGTGTGGAGAGCTACATTGGAGATTTCCAGAAATTGTCAGTAATGGTTTCTAACATCTCTGAGAGACGGTTGGTAGTATTATTTATTGAAGGATTAATAGAGCCTATGAGAGGTTGGATAAAAGCCTTTGATCCTCCTACTCCTCAGGAGGCTATGAAGAAGGCTAGGAGTATGGAGCTGTCAGCACCACAGAAGTTTGCATCCAAAGGATCTTCTTCATATCGAGATAATAAATCCTTCCCTAAGAAGAAGAACAAACCTGACTTCAAAGACAAATAAGCAGTGCCTTTGGATCGTGACACACTCAATGATTTGCGGAAGAAGAAGTTGTGTTTCTATTGTAAGGGGCCTTATGATGCGAACCATGATTGTCCCTTGAGACCGAAGGGTAAGGCTAATAGAATAATGTGGGCATATTATGAGGATTTTGAATCAGAGAGATCGGATCAGCAATCTGATTGTGAAGACTCAGGGACTGAGCATGAGGAAGAAAAGCACGAAAGTGCAGAGGAACATGAAGGAGCAACAAGGCAACATGATGCACACATCACTAGCATCCAACAGGAGGGTTCATTTAGGATGCATGGGGTCCTAGCAGGGCAAAAGATAATCACTCTTCTTGATACAAGGGCAACTCACAACTTCATTGATGCTCATCTGGTTGATAGGAGAGGCATCAGGACAGAGGAATTTGAGGGAATAAGAGTTAAGGTTGCAAATGGTTATACCCTCAAATGTGATAGAAGAATTTCAGACTTGCCCATACGCTTGAACAACTATGAGTTCAAGACGGACTTCTATGTGGTGATCATGGGTGATACTGACATGGTGCTTGGCATGAGATGGTTACATGATATTGGGAAATTCACACTTGATCTCAAGGAGATGGAGATGTCTTTTCAGATTGATGGAAAGACTCATGTTCTTAAGACAATCCGAGACTCTAGTTTCAGGATGATCTCATTCAGGAGGATGGCGAGGCTAATAAGACATGATATGGTAGAGTGGGCAGCAGAATGTGTGTTGATGCCTACACAAGGGGAACAACGGAAACCAGAGTACCATCCAGATATCCAGGAGTTAAGGATCAAGCATACGAAGGTGTTTAGCGAGATTCCTCCAAGCAGACCTCCAGATCGAGGGATTGAGCATATCATCGAGTTGGAGGAGGGTGCCAAGCCCGTAATAGTCACTCCATACAGACATCCCAAGTGACTCAAGGATGAAATTGAAAAGACAATTAAGGAGTTGCTGGCCATGGAACATATTAGACCAAGTAAGTCTCCTTTTGCATCTTCAGTAGAGCTGGTTAAGAAAAAAGATGGTACATTGCGGATGTGTATTGATTATAGACTCTTGAATAAGAGAACAATTAAGAATAGATATCCCATCCCTAGAATTGATGAGTTGATAGACGAGTTACATGATGCACGTTTCTTCTCTAAGATTGATCTGAGGTCAGGTTATCATCAGATTCAGGTTAGGGAACAGGACATTGAGAAGACTGCATTTAGATGCCATTGTGGGCACTTTGAGTTTATGGTTATGCCATTTGGGTTAACCAATGCTCCAGCAACTTTTCAGTCTACAATGAACAGGGTCTTCCATTCACAATTGAGGAGGTATGTACTTGTATTCTTTGATGATATTTTGGTGTACAGTAAAACATGGGATGATCATATAGCACATCTTGACATAGTATTGGGCATTTTGGGGAAAGAGTCCTTGTATGCAAAGGAGTCTAAGTGTGACTTAGGGATGACAGAGTTACTATATCTTGGTCACATCATCAGTTCTGAGGGAGTACGTATGGATCCTGAAAAGATTAAGGCAATTGTTGAATGGCCTACACCAGTGAATCTTACTCAGCTTAGAGGATTTTTGGGGTTGTGTGGATTCTACCGCAGATTTGTTAATGGATATTCACGCCATGCAGCACCACTCACAGACTTGACAAAGAAAGGGGCTTTCGTTTGGACACCAGAGGCGCAGGATTGCTTTGAGATGTTCAAACTAATTATGACTACATGTCCAGTGCTTGCTTTGCCAGATTTTTCTAAACCCTTTGAGCTACAATGTGATGCTTCAGGAGAGGGGATTGGTGCAGTCCTTATGCAGGACAAACATCCGATTGCTTTTGAGAGTCGGAAGCTTCGCGGTCCAGAGAGGGGATATAGCATATATGATAAGGAAATGTTGGCCATTATGCATGCATTGGCCAAATTCAGACAGTATTTGGTGGGCAGCAAATTTGTAGTGAAGACAAACCACAATAGCTTGAGGCACTTCCTAGGACAACGGGATCTTAATGATCGTCAGCAAAAATGGGTGAGTAAGTTACAATCATATGACTTTGACATTTCCTTCGTTAAGGGAACACAGAATGTTGTGGCCGATGCTTTATCACGACGTCCCCACTTGAGTTCTATGGCTGGGATTGCGGAAGATTGGAGGCACCTGATTGTGGCAGAGTATGTTAAGGACAATTGGGCTACAGGGATTGTTGATGGATCAGTTCAGGATGACAGGTACACAGTTGTAAATGAGCTTATCATTTACAAAGGGAGGATCTATTTGATTCCAGGATCGGAAATGAAGATCATCATTCTGAGGGCCTTTCACGATGCGCCTATGGCAGGACATCCCGGCTATTTCAAAACTTATAAAAAGGTACGGGAGAGGTTTACATAGAAGGACCTTAAATCAGATGTGCTACAGTATGTCAGAGAATGTCCTGTTTGTCAGCAAAATAAACAGGAGCACACACACCCTGCAGGCCTACTTCAGCCACTTCCAATCCCAGACAGGAAGTGGGAGTGTTTGTCGATGGACTTCATCACTGGTTTGCCTAAAGCCCAGGGGCGAGATTGTATCTATGTGGTTGTAGATCGTTTGACTAAATTTGCTCACTTCTTTCCGATCACATCTACATATTCAGCTATTCAGGTGGCAGAGTTGTTCTTCCAGGAGGTATTTAGACTGCATGGGTTACCTCGGAACATTGTCAGTGATAGAGATAGCCGATTCATGAGCCATTTTTGGCAGGAGCTATTCAGGTAATGTGGGACAGAACTCTCTCCGAGCACTAGTTACCACCCACAGACCGATGGACAGACAGAAATAGTAAATAAATGGGTGGAAGGGTATCTAAGGAACTACATCGCAGGACAGCAGAAGGGGTGGGTCAAGTGGTTATATCTTTGTGAATATTGCTACAATACCACTTACCATCTCTCCATTCAGATGACACCATTCATGGCCTTGTATGGATATGATGCACCTAGCTTCTTGGATCTTTTGTTGAGTGACAGTCGTGTGCCTAGTGCTGGTGATCTCTTACAGGATAATCAGGACATTATGAGGGCTTTACAGGAAAACATTCAAAAGGCACAAAACCAACAAAAACAGTATGCAGATCAGAAGAGGGTTGAGCGCTCCTTTGAGGTTGGTGATATGGTGTACTTGATGTTGCAGCCTTACAGGCAGTCCACTCTTAAGAGGAGCGGAGCAGAAAAGCTTAAGCCACGTTACTATGGTCCTTTCAGGATTATCAGGAGAGTAGGAGAAGTGGCTTATGAGTTGGAGTTGCCTGCTGACAGTAGCGTACATAATGTATTTCATGTGTCTCACCTCAAGAAGGCATTAGGACATCGTGTGGTTCCCTCCACGACATTACCGCCATTGAATGATGAGGGGAAATTGATTTTGAAAGCGATGCTATATTGATGTTCAGAGAAGACTTTATGAAACGAAGCTATCGTGAATACTTGATCAAGGGAGAGACTTACCAAATGAGGATGCCATATTAGAGAATGAGGAGATCTTGCCGCATCCTAAGTTGAGATTGCTTGGGGACAAGCAATTTCAGGAGGGGCAGGCTGTAATGTCCCCTTCTAGTTGACATTGACATATCGGCAGGATTAGCCTATTAATGGCTCTCGTAGGCTAATGAGGCATGGTGAGAGAGTCACCTGGCAGTCATTTGGTGATTACTTAGCCCAAGATTTCATGCTTTCATGTACCTAAATGTAATCATTTATAAGTCATTGCTGCTATGAAAGTCTAGTAAATACCATATCTTTCAATTGGGTCCATCAATCAAAAAAATTCTACTCCTCCCTGAAAGGAACATTACATCATGCAAAGCGTTTGAAAAAATATCAAACAACACAAATTGAAAATTTCCATTCAAATTGGAAAGGACACTACAAGCTTGTTAAACAAAAACTAACCCACCCCTAACTAATATGTACTTACATTTACAACATGTAAAATGGTTTCAAGATGGTTGATGTAATGTCCCTTCTAGTTGACATCTATTATTATCAAAGTGCATTTAGCCTATTAATGGGTCTCAGAGGGCTAATGAGGCATGGTGAGAGAGTCATCTGGTAGTCATTTAGTGATTACTTGGCTCAGTATTTGATTGGAGTAAGGTTTTCCATCATATATCATTATTATTTCTATTTATGGAAACCTTATTTTATAATTTGATGTTGAGATGCACTTTTAATAATATTATATTTTAATATCTTATAAAGTGCAAATAATTAAAGTGGAATCTTCTAGAAGTCAAAAGATAATATTATTTTATTGAGGCCAACCTCTAGAGGAAATGCATAAATAGACCTTGAGGTCTCACTATTGAGCATGGAGATTTGATGTTGATGATTGATGATTTCTTCTTGAGCATTTGTGGAGCCAAGTGGTCTGCAGATAATCAATTTGTCTTTGGGAACGAAAACTCCCATTGATAGCATAACTGAGGGAGTGAAATATCTCTTGAAGGGTTGCAGATTGGAGGTGATATTTCAGTCACTTCATTGGGCAAAATTTGTGGCCAAGGGCCAATTTTGGAAGCAAGTTTAGTGGAGAAATATAGAGTTACTCTTTTGGTTGAGAGGTCTTCTCATTTTGATGTATTTTGGAGAAGATTAAATAAGTGAAGGATTCAGATTTTTCCATATCAGCATAACTGAAGATCATGTCAGCATACAAGGGCCACGACTTTGCATGAGGAGCCTCCAATAAAATTCGATTTCACTCAAGGAGGGTGGCGCTTGGTTTGAGGAGGAGGGACGACCCTTTGGTAGGTGATTTGAAATGGTCAAAGGTTTTAAATTATTTTATATCTGCCATTTCATCTGCAACAGGGGCGACTGGTCCAGGGTTCGATCTGCACACAAGGAGGCATATTATGATATGATATTGATTGCTTCTTCAACAACAGCAAATAGGCAACTTCATT